>JAWZYV010018323.1:0-29527 GCA_038373885.1 Cheiracanthium punctorium
AATGCGACATAGATATTATCAAATATATTTTGGAGATACAGTTAGAAAACGCCTTCGCGAATTATGGTAAAAAAAGTTTTAGTAGACGATTTTAAATATAGATTTTAATTCCAAAGAAGTGTTTTATAGACCAGTGAAAAACAAATACTGGTTACACATCATAGATTATGATACACTTTCCAAATCCTCTATAAAATAAAAATGAAATTCTGTTTGTTTGTTTTTTGTTTGTTTGTTTGTTTTTTGTTTGTGGATTTGATTCGTATACACAATCCAGACGCAGAAAATGGACTATCAGCCTGAAATGTTATTGCGTCACGACTCGGCCTGTATAGAATAATAGGGTTAGAATAAATGAGAGTATTTAGTCTGCATCTTTTAAAACCTTTGGAAAGTCCACCCGTTCGGAATTTTAATGAGAGATTTTTTATGTTCTCCTGACGCCAAGAAAGCTTTCCGTAACTCTTGTAACACCGCCTGTAGTTGAAAAAAGTGCAAATAGTGAAATGAAGGCGATGTCGTGGTTTTGCTAACAAACTTGTGTGGCGAATTTGCCGAATAACAATGTTTTTAAATTCTCAACAGTAAGAAAAATAAAAAGAATAATAAGTGATTCTTTGTTTTGTGTTTAGTTTATATTGTCTTATATACGTATAGGTGATATTTTTGTCTTGTTAAAATTATAATATCGTGTGCCATAGGGAAACATGCGAGCATAGGTATTCATGAAATGAGTGTTATACGCCAAAACAACTAAGAATTGAAGAGTTTCCAAAAGATAGGCTAGGTATAGGAGTAGTAGTACAATTTTTTAGTATAAAGTTTGGCGAAAAAAATAAAGATGTGACTCATAAATGACCGTAAAAAGTAGAAGTTCTAGCGGGTTTGCACTAGTTTCGGCCCCCCCCCACCACTTAGCGCAATTTATCTGGAGAGGCTTAAGGAACTACGGATTTTTGAAAACAAACAGTGTGAAAGGTTTTATTAGAATACAAGAACCGTTATAATTTTAATGATACCGTGCGAGAAATAATGCAGTTATTAGTAGGGAATTTTCAAGAGCGATCTATTCTATCAGCTTTGACTCAGCACAATTGAACAGAATGCATATTGATTATTAGATTGGTGGCGAAAGGGAATACCGCCAATACGCTAAACATGCACGTCGATAAGTGGACAAATCTTCGCCATATAGTACGATCGGTTCTCTTGAGGGAGTAACGATGAATAAACATGCTATCGTTTCTAATTTAAAAAATCGAAGGCTGTAATTAAGGGGATTTCCACTTTTCAAAAAAAATGCCTGGCGGTCGATACCATTTCCCCATTTGATTGCTGATAAGTCAATGCTTCGAATGATTCCCTGAAAAAACCTCTTGCAAAAATGGCGTATATTGGACACTTTGGCGAGGCTTAGATTTGAAACCATCAGGTATCTATTATTAATAAAACAATGTGTGTAAAACTGTTTGTTTGTCTATGTTGTCTCGCGTAGCTTCGCAAACGGGTGATCGTAGGACCTACCAAATTTTTGAACGGAAATTCTCCATGACATGTCCCGACACACCTCGAAGCGATTTTTTCAAATATTCGAACATATGTTAGGAAATATCGATAAAAACGTATCGCAAAAATCTAATTTTTGCTTTCCGCCATTTCGTAATTGTAACCCCACAGTGCATTAAGCGATAATTAAGCTTATCTAGGTTGCCACATTCGGCAGTTCATTAAATGATTCAGACTCTTGAAGTAAAAATAAAAGAATAACGATTTTTTTTATTTTGACTAGATTATTTGTAAGGTTGTTTTTAAATTAAAATATCGTGTGCATGTGAAAACAAGAGCGGGAATGAAATGATTTATAGTCAAAAGAAAAATAGAATTTGGAAATTTTCCGAAAATGTGCAACTTTTTAATTGGGCGAAAAAAAAAGGGGTTGATGTGCGATTTTGAGGAGGATTCTAACGCTTGGCGCTATTTATCGTAATTTAATAGTCTTCTATTTGGGTTATGAATACACCTGCTTATAAGTTTTTGAAATTTTCATTCAGTTGGAATTGTGCATTTTTCTGAGCAGCTTTATTGCATCTATTTCTAATCCAGATTTCTAATCCTTTCTAATTACATCCAGAAAAAAGGATGTTAGAAATATCAATTTTAATTTTGTTTAATCACACTCAAACATTTCCCATTTTGATTGCTGCTAAGTCAATGCTTCGAATGATTCCTGAAAAAACTCTTGCAAAATGGCGTATGCTGGCACTTTGGCGAGGCTTAGATTTGAAACTGGATTTTACTTGAGACTGGTATATATAATAAGACTGGTTATAGATAAAAATGAATGTTGGTATGTGTGTAGGAGGTTGAAAAACTGAGCACCGTTTCACCGATCACCATGAAATTTGGTTCACCTAAGTCTTTTATCATGGAGAAGGTTTTTATGCTATCCGTTTTCCTCTAACTTGCCACTAGGTGGTGCAGCAGAACGTCGAATTCTATTCCGTTTAGCCGTTTGCTATGCGAATATCGTCCAACCCATTTCGATGAAATTTGGTACACGCGGATATTAGAACACGGAGAATATTTTTCACTATCCATTTTGCTGTAACTTGCCGCTAAATGGCACTGCAACGCATCAACCTCTATACCGTTCGACTGATCGGCATAAAATTTTTTATACTTACACATTTGAGCACAAAGAATATATTCTAACTGTGTTCCTTTTGATGTTACTCACCATTAGATGGCACTGCAATGCATTATTGTTTTAACTCGGCACTAGATGACCCTGCAGCAGGCCAAATTCCTGACCATTCAAACGGTCGCTATGAAAATCAGTATATATAGCTATTTCAACAATGAGAATATTTTGGCGTTATCTATTTTGCTACAACTCGCCACAAATCATTACTTTAATTAATCACTAGATGGTTAACTGACCACTAGATGGTAACTGATCGCTATGAAAATAGGTATACATAGATATTTGAACACGGGATGAGTTTGGCGCTATCCATTTTCCTATAACTTGCCACTCGATGTTGCGTCCACACATGAACTTCAGGACTATTCAGCCGATCGTCATGAAAATTCGTATACATCGATATCTGAATGCGAAGAATATTTTCGCCGTATCCGTTTTGCTAAAACTCGCCACTAGATTGCGCTACGTCGCATCGCCTTCTGCACCGTACAAACGATTGCCTTGAAATTCGGTATGCATGATTATTGAACACAATATAACGCGATATCCATTTTGCTATATCTGTTTATTACAATGAATAGTAATCACCACAAATCGTAATATCAAAAAGTCCATTCATTCCCGTGCGAAGAACGGGTACTTCAGCTAGTGGTATTTATAAAGGTGAAGTGTAGTTTGACTATGCCTGGCGAAAATTGTTAAACAGTTTTGGTAGGCGATTTTAATATAGATTTCTATTCCGAAGAAGTGTTTTATGGAACAAAGAAGGAAAACACGATATACTCATGGATTATGATGCTCATTCCAAACAGTATTTAAAATGTCTACGAGATATATTTGGAATATGCCTATAGTTCGAATATGCCTGGTGCAGATTTTAAAACAGTATCAATAGGCGTAGGTTAAGATAGATTTGGATTCCAAAGATGTGCTTTGTGGTTCAAGAAAGAGTTGATTCCTATTTTAACGCCCCCTACTTTCGCCAACCTAAAAATTCCCCGCCCTTTGGCGAGCTTGGAAGTCATGGGTCTCTACAAGTTTCAACGCTCCCTAAACAACTACATGAAAACTACAGTGAACATATTAGTGATAAACGCACTAGTTAAGGAATTTGAAGACACTTAATTATTAAAACTACATTAATTGGCAACCCAAAATAAATAAAAATGTAACGGAATGCTGTACTTACAGGTTGTTCCAAATCGCCATTTTAATTCTAAATTACGATTGCCACATAATTACAAAAAATCGTAATGGTTACTCTATATGTTTAATGATCGCCCTCCTTGGCGAGAGTTGGGGCGTTAATGTAGAAATCAACCCAAGAAAGACAAACACGGCACACTCATGGATTATGATGCACATTCGAAACAATATTTAAAACTGTGAAGTATACTTGGCGAATATAATAATAGTAATATACTTGGCGAAGATTGTAAAATAGTTTTAGTAGGCGGTTTTAAGATAGATTTCGATTTATAAAATAAGGAAGAAAAATACTACTCACTCATGAATAATGATACACTTTCCAGCCTTGTGGAATAAGGAAGAAAATCGGGACGACGCATAAATTATGATACGCTTTTAATATATAGCACTTTGGTGCGTATTTAAAATCTGAAAAGGTTTCAGATTTTCTTCTTCTTCTTCTTCTTCTTCTTTTTTTTTTTTTTTAAGCTATAAGAAAAAAAATTGTCTAAAGACAAGTGCAATTGGCAACTTATATTAGCACCAAATCGAATGAAAGAATTTTCTTGTAACTGGAAGAAAAATCTTGTTAAAAGCACAAGATTTAAATGAAGTTTTTCCTGAAAAATTAAAAATTTAAAGAAAGAAAATAAATCTTCATAAATTAAAAATAGAGTAATTTTAATTGTATATATACATTTAATGGGGCTTTACATCAGCTACCATCAAACAAAACAATAGCAATAAATAAAATAATGGTTTGATAAGTTTGTTTAAAAAATAGGTTTCGCTTACGGTAATTTTTCCAAATTAAAGGGGGGGGGTATTTTTGAAGTTGCTTTGGACTACAAGAATACGTAAATCTTTGGACCACAAGATTACATTTAAAAAAAAAAAAAAAAAAAAAAAAAAAAAAAACGTTGTCACTTAACTTGACCTTACAACCGAAGATTAACTATATCTGAATTTTTTATAAGATACATGATGTGAAAAATATTCTAGTTTGCGCTACATAATTTTCAGATAATTCAGATAGATAAAATATAAACAAGCATCTTTAAAGCACTATCTTAAGAAATAAATAAATTTAGGCAAAGAAACTAGCGTTAAGTTTTCCACCTGTCACAGATACAAATTTCTCTACACAAAATGACTCTCAATTTGTAATGAAGATCGGGGGATCTCGAGGACCATCCACCAAATGGGCCCTTTAATTGTACTGCGATTTATTACAATTCAAACACCATTCGTAACAAAAACGATTATTTGCTAGCAACCAGCCTTCTGATCCTTCTGTGATATCGATGTTTGTAATGATAATAGAAAAGGAAGAAAAGTCTTTAATTATACGACAAGGATTTTTAAAGACTTGCGTCCTTCTTTTTTCGTCAGCAAACTGTGGCGATTCCCTTCCCTGTCATTAGGTTACCGTCCGTGCAAGATAAATATCAACCGATGGCCGATAAAAGCCAATTACGTTTTCCAAGACCGACCAGCGATGTCGAGTTGTCGAATAGTTCCAACTTCATTGTTCACCTCTGCGTAGAATGCCTAACGCCATCTAGTTTTCTAATAGATAAATATATTTTCAATTTTACGGATGCTCTGTCTGAAGAGCGATCGTTGTCGTAATATTTTTGACCCGCTTTAAAAACAAACCAATGATGTTAAACATTCGAAAAAAATTATAATAATGCCTCTTCACCCACGAGCACCCGCATTACGAGCTGACACTAACAGTAGAGCTGTATGTCTCTTGCAACTTACAGAAAAAATTCACAAGCACAAAAATCGCCTTCAAAAATGGATCGAGAAGTTTTGGGAAATATTGCGAAATTTCGTATGTTAGCATTTTTTCCTGAGTGTTTCGTTTCTATATGTTCTTTATTTGTAGCAGTTCGCAGTACAGCTAATAAAGAGACATTCTATATTTTACCGAGTCTAGCGCAGTTAATTTTTTTTTTCGAGCCATTCAAAAGTTGCATAGTTTTCAAGTGAAACAGCCTTAAAGAAACAATATAACAAGAGCTGCCATAAAAGCTACTTTTACAATCCTAACTAATATTATATATGCGAAAGTGAATTTGTTTGTTTGTTACGCTTTCACGCCTAAAGCCTAAACCGTTGAATCGATTATCGTGAATTTTGATATAGATATATAGATGGGACCCTGGAGATGGCTATAGGCTGCTTATTAGTTTAGATTTTTAATTACTTTCCTAATCATTAATTAAAAACCTTTTTTACGTTGCCATGCTTGGCGAGTTTCACCCGTATAAAATGATTCATGTTTTGAGCTAACAGAAATGCTATTACTTGAAGAAAAGAAGAATCCCGTACATTTGAAAAACATGAAATTCCACGGAAATTATGTCAGTTTTACGCCAAATCTATCTATCTATAATAATAAAAACGAATGTTCTCCATACAAATCTACAGCACTCAGACCTTTGAAAATTTGAGAACCAAACTTCGGTATGACTATGACTTCGGTAATGCGCACCTGAGGCTCAGAATTTGGAAAATTTATTTACTTTTTTAACTATTAATTAAAAACCGTTTTCCGGTGGTCATGCTTGGTGAGTTTAGCCCGCACAAAAGATTTATGCTTTTGAAATAAAGTAGAAATCCTATTTGCAGAATTGCGTGCATTTGAAAAACATGAAATGCCATGGAAATTTTGTTAATTTTATGCCAAATTAAAAAGCATAAGAAAGAGTTGTCCAAATGAGTTTCTTAAAGTTCATAAATTTCCGTACCAATAATATAAATGCATACGTTTGTGTGTTTAGATGTTTCTGACTGAATCACACAAAAATGGCCGAAAAATTTGGATAAAATTTGGAATTAAGGTAGCTTATACCCTGGATTAACATACAGGCAACTTTTTATGCAAATATCATGAATAATTCTTTTACAAAGACACTCAAAATAATTCTAATGCATCTATAGACATTTTGTAGCTACTGAACCGATTCTAGAACTTTTTTCACCGATTGAAAGTTACACTATTCCTGAATATTACTGTTTGTTTGTTCGTTTAAAGCCAATTGACTACACTAGGTTCTACACTAGGCCTATATGGGGAATGTCCTCTGTGGGAGACTTTCAAAGGGGTCCTAGCCCGTATTCACGCGAAGTTTCGAAGAAAACCACGGAAAACTCTGAACGACTAGATCGGCAAGCGCGACCGGGATTTGAACTTGGGACCTCCCGCCTTCCGATTTTGAGAGCAGAACCTCTCAGCCACTGGTGGGGCTCTGAGTATTATAGGCTACCTTTTATGCATATATCACAAATAGTTCACAAACAGTAACAGGGATGCTCATAAGAGTTACATTATGCTTTATGTGTATATGTGTTATGTGCAGTATCTCTGTAACTGCTGAACCGATTCCATAACTTTTTTCACTGATTGAAAGCTACACTTTTCCTGAGTAATATATTCTAAAATTCATGCATGCAGCATAAATAGTTCTATTACAGGAACACACAAAATAATTCTAATACATTAGGCTCTATGGGTATCTCTGTAACTATGGCACCGACTCTAAAAATTTTTTCACAAATTGAAAGCTAACAACATTCGAAATAGCCCGCAAATATTGTCGAAACTGTCTCTATTTGCCAAATGCGTTAAAAAAAAAAAAAAAAAAAAAAAAAAAAAAATCTAAATTTAGTAACTCTGCATACTCTCTTATTTTAAATGAAGTCATACTACCATACATTATACTTCATTTAAAATATGTACAATATAAATAACAATATAAATACAATACAAAGTACAATATAAATAATATTTGAATACAGTCACTTTTGTGTCTCTAAAGCGCAAACATATTTGTTATTCACACATGCTTCCTTTCTCTCTGGACGAAATTCTGTAGCCGACACGGACGAAGTCGCGGGTAGCAGCTAGTAACTAAATAAATATAAAACCTAGAGGGGGGGGGGAAGGAAAGGGGGGGGAGGGAAAGCAGTTGAAATTCGCTGGTTCTCTGCTCAAAGGTAAAATCTTCTTCTATTTCCTGCTCTCGCTCTCTCTTCTTAAATCTAAAATGTACAAAAAAAAAAAAAAATATTTATAAGTTTGAATGGGGGAAAATGTTAAATCTAAGTACCCAGTGGCGCACACAAGGGAGGGGTCCAAGATGTCCGGACCCCCTCCCAAAAGAGTTATCAATTTTCCTTCGTCACCCGTAATGTAATTTTTACATTTAAATATGTTGGAACACATTATCAAATTCTTATTTTCACTAATTAAGATGAATAAAGACAGTAAAAGAGGGGTTACTATAAAAAATCCGTACTTTTTCAGGTGGTTGGTGCCGCAGCTTTATGGGCTGGACCCCCTTCAAGAGAAAATCCTGTGTGCGCCACTGTAAAGTACCTGTAATTTCTTTGCACAATTTACTGCCATTATTTGCATTTTTTTTTATAAGTTATACTGCTTTACTTATCTTACTAAGTTTAATTTGGTTTGAATCAACTTTTACTTTAAATTTAAATCTCCTTATAATAGTAATGATCCATGTACTATTATTTAATGTTTTATGTACAGTAGAACTTCCCAAGTTGGACACCCTTATAACTTCGGCACCTCCCAAACTTGGACACTTTTATGGGGAATGGAATGTGTCTGTAATATTAGAAATATACCTCTATAAGTTGGACACCTTTGAAAGTTGGACACTTTTTGATTGAACCGCAGGTGTCCAATTTATGGAAGTTTCACCTTATTTCTATAGGCCAAAATATTGTTACTCGAAAGGGCCAAAATTTGATTACAGCTAGTGGTAACGCATTAACTGTCCAAAATCATTCTAATTCCAAACCGAGTGCCTTTCTTCATCAACAGAGGGCAACTCCATAAAATTAAAAATCGTTTCCGATGTACATTGATTGATTGATTTGATGATGATATTTTGGAGGTCTGTGGCTCTTTTTCACCCCCACTAGTTCCGACTAGATCCATTACACATAAAATTGTACAAAAATTTTATATTAAGACATGAAAGAAAACAATGGCAGTTCTAGGCCATTTCGTGACAGTGCAAAAATCAATTCTGACCCCCCCCCAGAACCGATCCCAGACCGTCGGCCGCCCACCTGTAAATTAAAATTGAACTCCCCTGGGGCCGTGGTAGCTCAGTGGTTAAGACATTGGACTCGAAACCGGAAGTTTCAATACCGGCGTACCACTAAAGACCACCGTGTACATGCGGTGTAAGTGTACGTTAAATCCGTGGTTCCGAAAGTACTCGCAGTCCTAGCAGTTTATGAGGGGTAACCATATTCAGAAATCTACCCCCCCCCCCCCAATTCTAATGAGGATCCAAATATTGGCGGGGAAATTGCGGTAAGGACGTAAGTAGCTCTAAACGACACATTCAGTGACGTGAGCTGTCCTCTCCGGGCAAATAAATAAATAAACCTCATACTTTAAAATTCCTTTTTCGCCGCCCTTAAACTTTGGCCGCCCACATGCTGTGTATTATCATGCTCCCCGCTAAGATCGGCCCTGACGCCCCCTTTCACGATAATCCTCCATTTATTACTCTCAAACCAATGTATCAATATTCGCAGTATACAGTATAATACTTTAACATATTGGAACAGAAATAACGATACAAATGTCATCTTATAAACTAGCACTTCAAAGAAAAGTATACACAACACAGTATTACAAAAGTCGTTTTTCGTGTTTTGAAACTTTGAAATTAAATTAACTCTCAGTAATGTAACCATAGGGCATAAATATTTTCAATGAACAGGATAGTCAAATAGTTTAGTTTTTCTTGAGACATTGGTATGTGTTGATAAGTTTTAGCTTGAAAAAACTTCATTCTCTGGTTGCAACCGTAATAGGGACGGTGAATATTATTTTTGAATGTATACGGGTATTTGATGCAAACCCTGAAGACTGTTAGCCAGAAGGAAAATGGGATCTTTTTTTGCGTTATCTTTGTACATCTAGAGATGTGGGGGGGGGGGACTTTATTCGGTCATTATTCGTCGTACAAAAAAGCTGAATAAACCATTTCGTTTATAAATAACGCATACTTTAATTCGCTATTACTGCTGTTTGAATAGGCGGCTGTGTCTTCAAATTTAATTGTGAATCCATTTCTTTTTACTTGCTTGTGCGAATAAAAGAAAGTTATGTGATCGCGAAAAATTTCGGTATCCAAATTTTGAGGAAAAAATCGATTTCGACAACCTTTAAATTTACTTTCAAGAGTTTTTGCGAGACATCTCATAGTACGCAAATATGTATGTTTATATAAAGGGATGTACAATTTTGGCCTACCGCAAGTCCAGTTAGATCAGTTTTTCCTGACGTCTGCACGACGTACATATATGTATCTAATGTATAAAAAGGTAATTTGGGTTTTACTAGTTTGGGTATTGTTCAAGCGGGTACTTTCACTGTAAGTTTTACTTTCCTGTCATACTTACCACGCGCGCTCTGGAGCTATGTTTTATTTATTTTGTTATTTGCCAGACATCAGGCCGTCGATTCTGAGTTCTTTAGATGTACACGTGTCCTCACGCCCTTGTAGGCCCGGATGCGGGTCATGTTGGTAAATGTGTGTGGTTCGATCAGAGATAAGAGAGAGGAGGAGTTGTGTCTTCGCAGACCACGTGGTGTGGTAAGCGTAAATACTCCCGCACATCGAAAATCGGGGGACTTCTGCCACTAGAACTGCTTAATGAGTCCACACTGATTCTTGTACCCGTCTCCCCTCCCCTCTTCTCATTCTAAATTGTAACTTAAATGTAATGTTCAATAAACCATATTACCTGCCTTAACTCTGAAACTTTACTTGAAATATCTGACGTCTCAAATAGTCGACAGGATGATTGCCTGTGTGCCAATTAAAAATTTTAAATCGTAAAAAAAAAAATTAACGCTCAATAATCCGGGAGACGGGCTCATCGCCCATCGTTCGCAGGAGATGCAGCGCGCCTCTTCACCGACCAGCCGATGGCCTACTCCTTGAGTCCGCTCTCCACCGGCCAACTTCGTCGAGCCCTGCTCTGGGAGATTTCAACACCGACTGATGAGTCAGGTTATCTTCCGAAGTACTTCACAGAACGTCCTGTACGTTCTACGCCGTTAATGCCGAAATGTAAGGACGTCTGCATTGATGAACAGCCTATGCCGTATTTCTGCAGCGCTCATCATACCGAAATCTGCGCCTCCTAATTCATTTTTTTTTTCTTCGCACATTCGCCGCAAACCAAGAGAAACTCTTGTCATCATTACTTCTGCACCCAACAGGCCCCACGAGAAGTGTGTGCAACTTGTGAATTATTTCCCCCTTTTCTCCGTGCCGAATATTTTTGTTTTTATGCGTACAACTTGTTGACCGAAACTCCTCCTGCCTGCATTTAACTTGGGAGAGAAGATATTTTTTTTTGTGTGTGTGTTTTGTTTATTGTTGAAGAATGACGATTTCAACTTGTGGATATTGATTAAGTGAAGTACGTATATTTTCAGAGTTGAAGTGAACATTAGAGCATTATATTTAAATGGTTATTAATTGTGTGTGTTATTTTAAGTGCTATTTTAGTGTTGATGAAAAAAAAAAAATTTGATATATCTGCATTTGTCCCATTAGTATAGTATTTTCATTAAGGTAAGATTTTGTAAATTTATTGCAGTATTATTATTAATGCTGCTAAATAAAAATTCTGAATGCAATTATTAAATGCTTCTCCGTTCAGGTAAAAATTTAGAAAAAAATTTCAGAATGTCGTTAGATGGTAAAGAAAATACACAAACTATTACCACTATGTCCCTGCAAAAAAGTGATGAGTTTATTGCCCCCTTTAATTTTGAAGATAATATGAGTTTTGAAAGTTGGATAGCATATTACGAACAGTGTTGCTTACAACAAAATAAAGATGAAGACTGGAAATTTCAAAATATAGGGAAATTTCTTAAGGGGTCTGCCTTAACAACATACATAAATTATATTGAAAATTGTAATAATTGGCAAGAATTGATTGAAATACTGAGAGAAAAATATATTTCATGTACCGTGTTTACTTTCATGGATTTTACAAATTTAAAACTAGAAAAAAATTCGAATCTTATAACTTATTTTCATGAAAAATTAGAAATAGGTAGAAAATTGGGGTTACCTAATAATATAATATTAGAAGGATTGACCAATGGTCTTCCTAGTAATGTGAGAGCTCTTTTAACCCTGCAACCACCCAGTAGTGCCACCGAGTGGCTTAAGTAGCGTCTAAATTAATTTAAAATTTCTCACCACGAAACCAACGCCCGAACCACGAACCGAAACAAAAAAAACCGCCCCAACAGGCAAGCTTTTACCAAAACTAAACCTTATTAAAACATACGAACCGCCCCAACAGGCAAGCTTTACCTCCTCGCCCAATAATGCACAAAATCCTAGTTACTTCACACCCAAGCTTCGGAATTTTAGACCCTACCATGCTCCTGTTTATAACCGACCAAATTGGCGTCAACCAATTCATAATTCAACCCAAGGGCGAACCCAAATAAATAATTGGCCCCGTTTTCGACCCCTATCTCAAAGTCCTCAAAGTTTACACCACCAAAATAATGTCAATTACCAAGAAAGCACCCTACCTAGAACTCCATGTAGAAAATGTGAGGGGCTAGGGGTAAGTAATGCTTTCCATTGGAACTACACTTGTCCCTTTAAAAGTAACAACCAAATTGCGACAAACCCATACGCGACACCAATTATGACTCACCCGAATATGACTTCGAACACCACTATTTTAAATTCACAAAATAATGGTACTGAGACCTCGCGAGAAGAGAACTTATGACTATTTACTATACCCGGGTACCTAAGGAAAAAACTAACTCAACCCAAAATTGACAATTTTGAATTTTTAAGTGTTCCCTGTGTCATAGACACTGGTTCTACACTCTCTGTCTTGCCGCAAAGTTTTGTTGGACGATATAATTTAGAAGTACAGAGAGTCTCGCCTTTAAATGTTACTCAAGCAGATGGACTGCTGATACTTGATACAGTGTGTTATGTTAATTTAGAAATTGGAAACATTACTGAGTGTGTAAAATTTTTTATAGTATATTTAAACCTGCCATATGCCATATTGGGTTTACCAGAGTGTAAAAAGTTTTGTTTATATATTGATTGTGTGAATTTATGTGTTTTTCAAAATAATGTTAGATTACCTTTATACAATTATGATGCCTTACCTATGTCTCTACATTTAAATCAACCCAGTTCTTCAACCGATAGCAAAGCCTCTGAGGAAAGCGTTCCCCCTCAGACTGTTTATAAAGCTATCAATCCAAAATTAGAGGAATTATTAAATAAATATGAGAAAATCTTTGCAAAAAATAAATATGATATTGGTCGTATTAATGTAGAACCTCAACGTATAAATTTAACTTCTGACTTACCTGTTTGCCTCAGGCCTTATCGAACCTCTCCTAAAGAGGAAGACGAAATTAATTCTCAGATTGAACAATTATTAAAAGCTGGTTTAATTAAGGAAAGCAATAGCCCCTATGCTGCACCCGTCACTTTAGCGTATAAACACGACGAGGGTACCAAAACTAGACTGTGTGTGGATTATCGTAAATTAAATAATATAGTAAAAAATGATGCCGATCCTTTGCCACGTATTGACAGCTTATTAGATAAACTAAGTGGGGCGAAAATATTCTCAACTCTTGATTTGGCGTCTGGATTTTGGCATGTGCCCATCCACCCTCAAGATACTGAAAAACTAGCCTTTGTAACTAATACAGGTCTCTATACGCTCCAGGTCTTGCCATTTGGCATTAAGACAGGACCTGCTATATTTAACAGAGTCATGAGAAGAATATTAAATAAATATAAAATTAAATTTGCCTATAATTATTTTGATGACATAATGGTTTTTTCTTCTTCTATGGAAGAACATATGCAGCATTTAGAAACTATTTTCCAAATTTGTTTGCAGGAAAATATTAAATTGAAATTATCTAAATGTAACTTTGCTAAGGACACTATAAAATTTTTGGGGTATGAGGTTAAACAAGGTCAAATTACTCCAGATAATGCTAATATTGAAATTATCAAAAATTTGAAGCCACCTCTTAACGTAAAGGAACTACAGAGGTTTCTTGGTTCTGTAAATGTTTATAACAGATTTATTGATCGGTATGCAAAATTAAGACGTCCTTTAAATGATTTGTTAAAGAAAAACGCTAAATGGGATTGGTCAACAAACTGTGAGAAAAGTTTTGAAACCTTAAAAAATATTTTGATATCTAAACCAGCGTTACAAATATACGACGTTAAATTACCTATCCATGTATTTATTGGTGCATCAAATTGTTCAGTTGGAGCTGTGTTGAAGCAGCCGGATGCCTCAGGTATCTTGCACCCGATTGCATATCATTCGAGATCGCTTCTATCATATGAAAAGAATTACACTATAACTGAATTAGAATGTTTGGCTATCGTTGATGCCCTTGATAAATTTTATCATTACCTTCACGGTCAAAAATTTGTCATTCATACTGACCACGCGGCATTGGTTTGGTTAAAAAATGTCAAAAATTTAAGAGGAAGATTATTCCGCTGGTCCCTTAAATATGTTTGACTATGAAATAAAGTACCTAAAGGGCTCAACAAATGTCGAAGCTGATATGTTATCAAGGATTCCTCCTTCTCAACATCTCCAACTAATTCAACCTTCGGTTTTATTGTTAGATGCTGAAGAAATTAAAAATCAACAATTAGCAGAAAATATGCATGGTCCTAAATATAAAGTCATTAATGATTTAATTACCATAAATAAGAAAGGATTCAAAAAAATAGTGGTGCGTATGAGCTTAAGAAAAACTTTAATGAAAAATGCACATGAAAATTTTGGCCATCCTGGTGTTCAAAAAATGTTAAGTATAATTTCACCTTCCTATTATTGGCCTCACATGACTCAAGATATTTCCAATTATGTTAAACATTGTTCTACTTGCCAATTTAACAAAAAACCTAAACAGAATAAATTTGGTTTGTTACAGGCTGTACCTGCTACTGATAAACCCTTTGAATGTCTTTCGATTGATACTGTAGGAGGTTTCAACTATTACAATTCAACAAAAAAATATCTACATCTAATAATTGACCATGCTACAAGATATGTTTGGGCCTTTCCTTCGAAAAGTGTCACTACTGAAACCTATGTAAACTGTCTAAAACAAATATTCAACATTCAAGTTCCTCAAAAGATACTTAGTGATAGAAATGCAGCTTTTACTGCTTCGCGTTTTAAAAAATTCCTCAAGAACTACAATACTAAACAACTATTAACTTCAGCTCATCATCCATAGACAAATGGAAAAGCAGAGAGGCTAAATCAATCCATAGTTACTAGATTAAAATGTAAAGTTAACTCTTCACCTTCTAAAATTCCTTGGACTAAGTTACTAGAGCAGGTTATTAGTGAATATAATAACACACCTCATTCAGTAACGAAGTTTACACCCATGTATTTAATGTTTGGAAAATTGCCATATGACTCACCTATTTCGGAAAATGCCTATCCTCCTGTTGATGAAGCTCGAAAATTAGCAAAAGAAAGGACAATAGAATTACATAATAAAAATAAAATTAGATATGACAATAAATTCATAGAAGCTAATTTCGAACCAGGAGATCTTGTAATTTATGAAGAATTTAACTACCCAAATACACGTAAATTATCGCCTACTTTTCAGGTCCTTATTCAATTGTAAACAAATGTTCTTCAGTTACATTCGAAATTGATAAACCTAATTACCATGCTAAGAAACCTGCGGAAATAGTTCACTCTTCTAAATTAAGACCTTATTTCCCTCCTGACAAATTAAAGCATAGAAAAAGAAAAAAAAAAATGTATTCAAAATTTCTAAGTGTTGAGTTTGGAACCCTGAATACTCGACATAAAGTTTATCGTCTATCCTTTTTTCTTTTATGCTTCTACCAACCTTTCTCTGTCATCCGCTTCTCTTAGTCATTGAAGAAGTCCCGAAGTCCGAGTGTGTGCCGTGTAAGTAAAACTGCACCTTTTTTCTTTGTATATTTTATAGATATTATGCAAACAATAAATGAAGCTAGACTTAGACTAGGCTGGGACTTCCTCTCAATAATCCCCCAGTTTTTCCCAACTGTCTATTGAGTCATTTCTTCCAGTTTTTTGGAAGCTATGAGGCAATGGCCAAGTTTTCTCTTTCGTAGTTGACAATTTCTTCCTTTTTCGGGATCATGTGAACCCATTTTTGTTGTCATACTATGGAGAGTTTAAAGTTTGGGCAAACTTAAAATGCCTACAAGTGGTATTTACTATACCCCATACCTGTGTGATGGTACTGCTGTTTCACAGCTATGGTCTTCAAAATTTTCTACACACTACGCACATTTTTACATTTTTTTTTTTTTTTACATTGCCTTTACACTAAATAAATTTACTCCATTTTGCCAAGTTATTTTCATTCCATGCAAGCCAAAGCCATAAGTATTTGCCAAAGAAAATGAATGTCAGCCATGTTTATTCCATTTTGTTGAATTATATTACTATATTGTTGTACAGTATTATTGTATCCCACCTAGGTTGTAAATATTACTTGTGATAATTTGAAAAAATTTATGCGCACTCATTGTTTTATTTTTATTGTAAGATTTTCGTACTATTGCATCATTATGTTTTGTCAAATTTTAGAAACTGCGTCCTGCCCCTCAAGTGTTGTACAACATAACTCCAGAATTCTAGTCAGAAAAAATTAAGGTGTCTAAACTTGAAAATTAGATTAGTTCGCAGTTTTAAGATTAGGTTGCAAGGACGTCTGACTCGCAAGTGAGAGACTGGCCACCTCAATGATATTGCTCGTCAGACTTCTTTTGCCGGGGGGGATATTGTAATGTATAAAAAGGTAATTTGGGTTTTACTAGTTTGGGTATTGTTCAAGCGGGTACTTTCACTGTAAGTTTTACTTTCCTGTCATACTTGCCACGCGCGCTCTGGAGCTATGTTTTATTTATTTTGTTATTTGCCAGACATCAGGCCGTCGATTCTGAGTTATTTAGATGTACACGTGTCCTCACGCCTTGTAGGCCCGGATGCGGGTCATGTTGGTAAATGTGTGTGGTTCGATCAGAGATAAGAGAGAGGAGGAGTTGTGTCTTCGCAGACCACGTGGTGTGGTAAGCGTAAATACTCCCGCACATCGAAAATCGAGGGACTTCTGCCACTAGAACTGCTTAATGAGTCCACGCTGATTCTTGTACCCGTCTCCCCTCCCCTCTTCTCATTCTAAATTGTAACTTAAATGTAATGTTCAATAAACCATATTACCTGCCTTAACTCTGAAACTTTACTTGAAATATCTGACGTCTCATGTATGTATGCACGTAATATGTACTTATGTATGTAACGGGCGTATCTCAAAAACTATGAGTTTTAAAATGCTGAAATTTTATACAGGGTTATAGTAACATCTAGCTGTGTGCTTCCTTCTTCGGTTCCAATAGAGTGGATAGTAGTTCATTTACAGGGCACCCAAGACTTTCCTTACATTAAGCTCTAAGGCAGAAATTCATTAATGCATATTTTATAGATATTAAGTTACACTGGCCTCCAAAAGTTAAGGAACAACGTATTTTTCGAAGCTCACCATAAAAAATGACACTAACAATAAAATTTATAGTTTATATAAATGATAAAAATTAACTTTATGCAAATTTATGCAAAAACAATAGCTATCACTTCACAATGGCTGAGAGAAGCCGTTTGCCCGATTCGTAAAGGTGGCAGTCGGTCGAATGATTGGAGATAGGGTTGTCACAGGCCAGGGGCGTAGCCAAGGGGGTGTTAGGGGGTCATAACCCCCCCCCCATGAGGAATTTTTTGCCATACAAAATGTATATTCTTCACTAGATTGTCACACCCACGTATACATATATATGAGTTGTAGTAGTCGTAACCCCCCCCCCCCACGAAAAATTTCTGGCTACGCCCCTGTCACAGGCTCATGATGTCCACCGTGGTCCACCGTCTCTGAAATCAATATCCAGACGAAACTTCAGTGTCCAGAAGACATGTTCCAGGCCGACCACTATCTACAACACCTGTGGAAGACCATTTTATAGCTCTTTCGGCACGAAGGAGAAGAAGCATTTCTGTGCTGCAACTTGTGCAACTACTGTTGTTCTGTGCAGACTACTCTGTAGCACCAGGGAGAAGAATATACGCTAGTACGGTACAAAGGCGTCTTCACAATGCAGGTGTCTCTGCAAGGCGACCAGTTGGGCTTATCTTGGGCAAGAGAACACGTTTCCTGGACCATATAGCGATGATCTTCTATGCTCTTTACAGACGAGTCCAGAGTCACACTGGAGAGCGATTCAAAACGTCTGCTGATCTAGAGGGAACAAAGCACCAGATACCATTAATCCAACACTATTGAAAGACACAGTTATCGAGGTGATGGAATAATGATTTGGGCAAGGATTTCACTCGGTGGTCACACTTACCTGCATGTGTTCCAGGGAGGAACTGACTGGTATGAGACATCGGACGGGATGAGATCCTTGATTCATATATCCACCCATATGCCGGTACAATTGCCAATGATATCATTCTGATGGATGATAATGTACGACCTCTCCGAGCTGTAGTTGTTGAGGAATATCTTGAAGGTCTTGGTTTAGAGCGAATGGAATGGCCAGCTCAATCTCCAGACCTGAATGCGATAGAGCATCTTTGGGATTATCTAGGTAGACAAGTTGTTGCTTTAGTCCACCTACAAAATCTTTAGGAGAGCTGGAACAAAGCTTAGTCCGTGTGTGGTGTTCGCTTCTCATTCCGGTAACCGACAACTTAATTGACAGCATGGAAAGTCGATGTTGCCAATGCATTCAAGCTAGGGGTGGGCATATCAATTATTAAAACTCATTTTTGTTATGTTTCTATGACACTTTACCACATAAAACAGCGATATATTATTTTTCCCTAGACTGGACTTTTCCAGCAAGATTGCTTTTTTTGTTGTAAATCATTTTTGTATTTTTCTTATGTAAACTTCTATGTTGCAGTCAATACATAACTGTTTTGTGCACAGTTGTGTTTAATTCATTATTTTAAATTAAAGGAGATAATATGTTATAAATGAATACATTCTTTACATATTTTAATATTCACTTTTGGTATGCATAATTTGAATCAACCATTCTTTAGACTAGATGAACAACTGATTCTATGGGGTTAGTGGTGCGGACACATGGTAGTGGTGCTTTTGTGGGCATGTCCACACTAGCCCCAAGTTTTCAGTAGTAAAATCATGGTTTTTAAAATATTTTAAACTATTTATTTACTAAATTAGATTTTTATAGTGATCAATTCATTTACAAAAGGTTTTTTTAATCCTAGAGATTTGTTTAATAAATTAGATTGATTTTTGTATAGTGATAAATTAATTAAAAAAATTATCTCTTCACAAATTAAATATTTTTTCATTAAAATTACAGCCTGTAGAATATTATTTTTATAGAAAAATAAAAACTCAATTTTGTTTTATTGCTGGTAGCACGATTCGTACAACATCGCAACTGATATTTAATGTTGTCATGTCAAATAAAGTTATTAAATGGGATCAGAATAATTGTTTTACAATTAAATAAATTAAATTTAAAAAATAGCTTACTAATGTGTTGTTTTGTCTTTGAGGTTTACTCAAAAATATACAGTTCTTAATTAATAGTACACATTAATTACTAGGTTAATATTAATTTTAAAAAATGTTGTTGCAGAATACTCTGTTTGTTTCCTGGGTTTGTCGTTGTAAAGTCCAGTTGGTGTAAAAAGTTCTAGTAAAGAGTCCAATTCTCAGGATGGAGCACAAAGTTTATTGCTTCGAGAGCTTAGTCGAACAATCAGCTGTACAATTTTCACAGGCACTAACAGCCAGTAGCTCATTTATAACAGTCCTCTCAGTACCGAAGCTTTCACAAATGCTGTAATTCTCATACAAAATAAAACACTTCCACAGGTAAAATTCAGTGGAAATATACGAGGAATAACACTAACAGTTCTTGAAGACTCAGCAATGAAGAATTTACATACAGCACTTAAAAACAAAGCTTCATAAACAAGCGAAAACACCGCTTCTATAGCGTCAATACAAAGCCTTAAGCTTTCACGGACATCTGCTCTCGACGGAAGCACACTGGGGGAACCCGCTTTCATCGGCTGCGACGATACCGTGGAAGACTCCAGAGAGAACCATCTACTAAATGTGCTAAAACAGACTCTATTATGATTGCGTAATAGAAGAGTAATATTGGGCTATTATGCATGTTAATGCAGAAAAAACTAACTTTACAAGCCCCATTGGGTAAAACGGGCCAAAGGACCAAAATGTCGCCAAACTTGGTAACTTTTGGCGAAATATCGCCAAATTCCAAAAATAAGTCCCCAAAAGTGAAGTTACCGAAGTCCTAGGACCAATATTTCTAGAAATTGCTATAGAAATCAAGGAGAAAACTCAAACCTCCGTATCGCCGGTTCTAGTTGACCGATTTTGATGCAACAAAAAGCAAATTTAACTATTTGACACGTAGAATACGAATTTTGAACTATTTTAAACCCCAGAACAGCGGGTTTTCCTAAAAATTCTCAACATTGCCCCCTTCCCAAGGACTGCACGTCCCGGGCAGTACAATCCCCAGTTAGGAGGTCACACAAATATCTACAGTGTATAACCTTTAACAAGAGCTTAACAACATAATTTAAGCAAGTAATGAATAAACACAATAAGCACACAAATACACACTAATAAATAAATAATTACCCACTAATAAGTAATTAAACAAATACACATTAATAAAATCCAATATATTACAAAGATGTACACTAAACATGGCTAAGTACTGAGCGACAGAGAGTTGAAGAAAGAGGAAGAGAAGAGAAAGACAGGAAAGAAATCAGAGATGAAAGAAAGGAGGAATTACGCCATAATGACCACAATCTAATATTCAAATAACTAATTACAACCGCGGTAAATGGCTAGCCATCGTAATGAACGACTCTTGGTTTCGAGTTAGGTGACTTACGAATTCGTACGATGACGTCATTCAGTCTGTTTAGGACTGTGTAAGGACCGTCCCACGGCGATTGCAGCTTGGATAGATACCGATAGGCCTTCCCGTTGAGTAGGATTTTATAGCCAAACTTTTTCACCTACGTTGAACTCGTGTCCCGTAACCTTCGTGTCGTAGCGAGTCTTCTCCGTTTTCAGGTTGATCCGCTCCCGGGCAAAATGATGAACGTCCACAAGCCGTGCCCGAAGATTTTCCACGTACTCATCTAGTAATGAAGGGCAGCATCTGGAGGGCGGCCAAACCAATGGCGGAGGGGGGCGACCGCCTCCCCGAGAAAAAAGAAATTAATGTAAAAGATCCTATTTTACTTCCATGAAATGGATATATATGTCAATCTTCTAACTAACCGCCCCCTCCGCCGAGAAACTTGCATTAATCCGCCACTGGGCTAAACACTAGATCGGCGGGAAGACGAAGATCTCTTCCGAATAGCATCTGGGAAGGTTTGAAGCCGGTAGTCTTATGGACGGCACATTTATAGGCCAGGAGGAAGAGGGAGAGATTCTTGTCCCAGTCCTCTTGATTCCTAGATACCAGGAGTGAGAGGTTGTTCAAAATAGTGCGATTAAACCTCTCCACCATGCCACTGGATTGTGAGTGTAAAGGCGTAGTCTGGGTTTTTTCTATTCCGAGAAATTGGCACAGTTCTTTAAAAGCTGCAGAGCTAAAGATCGTTCCTTGGTCGGAATGAAGTTTCAAAGGGGTTCCATATCTGGAAATCCATTCTTGCAACAATACCTCTGCTACAGTCGTAGCTTCTTGATCGGGAGTAGAAAACGCTTCTGGTCATTTGGAGATATAATCAATGACAACTAGGATATACTTGTTGCTATCTGCAGTAGGCGGAAGGGGGCCCAGGATATCGAGGACGATTCTATCGAAAAGCGCTCCTACATTGTAACGATGCAGTTCTCCTCGGCTACGTTTCTTCAGGCCTTTACGAGCAGTACAGGCGTCACAAGCTTGACACCACTTTTTAACATTGTCTGGAGCCATAGCCCAGTAGAAGCGCTCGCGAACTTTCTGCAGGGTCTTCATTATGCCAAAATGGCCCCCAGTTAAGCCATTATGTAACAGCTCTTCTAGAACCTTCGGAGCATCACGCCGTCGTCCGACTCCCATTTACGATACAGGACTCAATTTCTCAGGCGAAGCGAATCCTACAAAGACCAGTATTGTTTCGTTGCAGACTACGTGATGATATTTCTTGCCAACAGGGCTTATCGCTGGATTTTTCTATTAACTCCACAATAGGTTTAAAGTCGCTATCAGCTAACTGGTCGGCCCGGATTTGTTCGTCACACCAGGGATCTTGGGATGGGGCCGTCGGACAACGGGATGTGTCAGATGGTAACTTTTCTCTGCCCTGGAGCAGTAGCAACAACTTTCTATGCAAGGCCTTCTCTGCAAAGCATCAGCGTTTCCACGAGGAGCTCCTTTCCGATGTATCTCTATGTAATATTCTTGCAATCTCTGTATCCACCTGGCTATCTGGCCCTCCGAATTCTTGAAGTTTAAAAGGCAGGTTAAAGAGGCATGGTCCGTTCGGAGCAGGAACTTTCGGCCGTACAGGTAATGATGGAAATGCTCCACGGCCTTAACGATAGCAAGACGTTCCTTTCTCGTTACTCAATAGTTACGTTCTACCTTTGAATGGCACTTGCTCCAGTAAGCAATGACGTATTCTTGGCCATCTATCTCCTGGGACAAAACAGTCGCACTCTCTTTACTTGCATCTCCAGAATAAATGACCTGTCAGGGTAAGGACACGACAAGATCGGCGCAGATGTTAAGGCCGTCTTCAGTTCGTCGAATGCATCCTCACATTCTTCAGTCCATTGGAATTTTTGTCCAGTCTCAGTCAATTTGTGAAGTGGCCTTGCATTTGAGAAAAACCCTTCACGAATTTTTGATAGTAGGTACAAAGTCCGAGAAAACTTCGCAACTCAATCACATTTTCAGGACGACTCCTGCTCTTGACTGCGGACGTCTTTCCGGGATCGGTTCGGACTCCGTGGGCAAATATTATGTGCCCGAGATAACGTACTTCCCGACGAAACAGGTTGCACTTGGATGGACTCAGCTTGCCACCTTCAATTTCTGCAGCACCTTTCGGATGTTCTCTAGATGTTCTTCGAAAGTCTTTCCGACGAGGATGATATAGTCCAAATACACGAGACATGATTCGTAGGAAAGTCCTCTCAACACTGTCTGCATTAGACGCTCGAATGTAGCTGGTGCGTTGCAGAGTCCAAAAGGCATAACTTTGAACTGCCATAATCCTTGTTCCGCAGTGAACGCAGTCTTTTCACGGTCATCGGGATGAATTTCTACTTGCCAGTAACCACTCTTGATGTGCAGAGTGGAGAACCATTCATTTCCCGATAAATTGTCTAAAGTGTTGTCTTCTATCCTGGGAAGAGGGTAGCTGTCTTTCGTTGTAATGTGATTGAGATGTCTATAGTCAGAACCGGGTCGAACCATCCTTCTTCCGGACCAAAACAACCGGCGAGGCCCAGAGACTAGTCGATGGCTCGATGACGTCATCATGCTACATCTCCTCTAAAAGTCTGCTCACCTCATCTTGTTTAACAAACTGCAGAAACCTAGGATGTTGCTTGATGGGAGAATGGCTGCCTGTATCTATTCTATGTTGCGTTGACCTCGTACGACCTAAGTCACCCGAAGTACGAGAGAAGAGGTTTTAAATTAAGCTATTACTTTCTACGCAACGTTTCTCTTTTCTGCTGTTAACTGTGCGTCTTGAAATAATTCCTTCGCCAGACACTCAGATGATTTAGCTGTCGTTAGGCTGATGTTCTTATTAAAGCAGGTAACAGATCACCTTTGACTTGTCCGTCACATTCGCTACTCTAACTTGAATGTTTGTTCTCGACAAGTCCACAAGTGTTGTCTCACAAGTACTCCTCTGACCAAATCACTATTGCTTGGGTGTGCTCAACCCTCATTGCCCAACCAGAATTTATTGATTTCTTTTACTGTTCCAGAAATTATAGAATCTGTTTTGGGGGGTAGAGTGATATCAGTATGGGCTATTATTTGCTGAACAAGTAAAATGACTTCATTTTTAATGTCGAATGCAGCTATTTCTTCTGAGTTTTAACGAAGCTCATTATTCTTAAAGCCCAAGTTAAATTTATGTTATTTTAGAAAGTCCAGTCCGAGAATAAAAGAGTCCGTAATATTGGCGATATATACAACTTGGTCATACCTGGCATTTCCAAAAGTGATTTCTACTGTTGCTTTTCCGCCCACTTCGATCTTGTCACCTGTCATAGTCTAGAGGGTTAGTGAGGGCGGAGTCCACATAGTCTTCAAATTTAATTTTTTGGCCAGATCTTTCCTTATGATGGTTACATTCGCTCCAGTAGCAATCACCAAGTGGCATGAAGAACCATTTACGTATCCTAGTACGAAGAGTCCAGTACTGGGCCATTCACTGAGGAAATCTGCAAGACTTCCAAATGAGGCTTTTGAATATCCCGTAGCTCCCATTCCTCAAGGTCGTCTCTTTTCCGTCTTCCTTCATGGTCTTCTCTGGTGCACTGATAACCGCGATCTTCACGACAGCAGTTCGTTTGTGCGTCACAGTATTTTCGTAAATGCCCCTTGCCACTGCACCTCCAACATTCACTTTTCTTAGTACTTGTTGTTGTCTTAGTACTTGTTGTCGTCTGTACTTGTTGTTCCACCAGATTTTCGAACCTCCTTAATTTATTAACTAATCTCTCCATATCTTCGACCGTAGGCTCCTGAAACGACACAGCTCTAACAGTGTGCCTCTCGTTTCTCACGGCCGACTGAGCTGTCTCCATAGCGAACACGAGGGTGGACCTGAGATCTTTATTATCCACCAAGATTAATGCTTTTTGAATTTTAGAGTCCCGGACGCCTTCAATAAAATGTTGCACTGCAACTTCTTCTCGAACATTATCAGAATAATCACCGTAGGCTAGATGACTCAGCCTATCTAAGTGCGAAGCGAGCTCTTGAAGGGTCTCGAAGGTCTCTGCGTCCTTGACTTTGGTTGTATACTGCTATACTCTTTCTGGTACTCTCTCCGAATTTCAACTCCAAGGCATGTGCAAGGGCGTCAAAATCTCCTATCTTCGTCACTTCAATGGTTTGCAAAACATTAATTGCGTCTTCGCTAAGGGAAGCGGCCAGTCCCAACCATTGCCTTTGGCAACAATAAAAAATTGGGTCTTGCACGCTTCCCAATGGAATGGAAAAATTGAAATAGTGTGCTCTATCATCAGGCGCCACCGCACACACATATATATACTAACCGTAAAGTATAGCTCATTTATAAAATCTCTGACTCTTGAAATATTGAAATTAAATTGTTTATAAATGATTTTATGTTGGTTCTGAAATGTGTTACCGCCTCTCTTATAAAAAAAAACTTAAGCGACTGCAAATTTGTAAGAAAATTGCAGTTTATGAAAACTGCACACAATTATGATCACTAATGATAGGCGCACATAATTTGCAAACGAGTGACCAACGGATTTTGCTGTTTTTATCTTTCATTTATGTTTTATCTTTTAAAATGTTACCTTAAGGAATGTTTTTTTTTTTTGCGGGGTGGGGTGGGGGTTGATGAATAAGCCCCCTACCCCAAATCTGCCACTGGCTCGTATTTTAATTATGACAGCATTACTGTAAATAGGCACTAATCCGGTACCGTGCCATTATATTCCAGTCACTATTAAGATACCAGGCCAGTGCCTTTATTTTTAATAATAGCCGGCACCCGGACGTTTCATTTTGGGCATTATAAACTTAATGGGCCAGTGCCTTTATTGTGAGTAACGGCCGGCACATGCAGTATGCCAGTAGAGTGCCGTTGCCGTCCCAGGCTTCTGGCAAGGTACTTCTCGGGCGACCACTTTTGGTACGATTCAGTTACTTTTTGCAGTGCCGGGCCGGTGCTGGACGTAAAGGCAGAAAGGCACTGGCAAGGTACTCCGCCAGCAGGTGTGTGTTTGCTGGGTAGTGTGGACAATTATTAAAAGTTTGGAAAAAGTGCACTAAATATCAGTTTTAAGGTATCCAAGTATTTTTTATTCAATACTTTGCACTATCGCCTTTTTTTGGTTAAAATATAAAATTATTTGGCCAAATAGCTTTTAAATAGTTTTCAAGTTATTTTTGTCTGCACTAGCTGGTGTGGACAAGCTGGAATACTCATTAGAAACTGTAATACAGCTCATAAAAGCATATCCAAAACCATAATGAAATAAATTCTAACCTTGATAGTATATTTTTAAAAAATATAATAATATTGTTACCAATTTTCGGGGCAACCTCTGTTCTGGGGTTTAAAATAATTCATAGTTCGTATTCTACGCGTCAAATAGTTGAATTCTGCTTTTTGTTGCATCAAAATCGGTCAACTAGAACCGGAGATACAGATAGGGAGATTTGTTTTTTTTCCATTGATTTCTATAGCAATTTCTAGAAATCTCGAGAAATATTGGTCCTAGGCCTTCGGTACCTTCACTTTTTGGGGACGTATTTTTGGTGCCAAATTTGGAGATATTTCGCCAAAAGTAATGGAATCTGTTCTAGTATATTCCACGGATGGTTCTCTCTGGAGCCTTCCACAGTGTTCGTCGCAGCCTATAAAAGCGGGTCCCCCCAGTTTAAGTCTTAGTCTTGCTTCTGCTTCCGTCGAGAGCAGATGTCCGTGAAAGCTGAAGGCTTTGTATTGACGCTATATAAGCGGTGTTTTCTTTTGTTTATGAAGCTATGTTTTTAAGTGCTGAGCGTAAATTCTTCATTGCTGAGTCTTGAAGAACTGTTAGTGTTATTCCTCGTATATTTACACTGAATTTTACCTGTGGAAGTGTTTTATTTGTTGTCAGGCGTGGGCTTCTAAAGAAAACTTAAGTACTCAACGGACTATTAAAAGCACATTACTGGCTGATTGTGCTTGTGAAAATTGTACAGCTGACTGTTCGACTAAGTTCTAGAAGCATTAACGTTTGTGTTCCATCCTAACAAGTGGACTCGTTACTAGAGCTTTCTACACCAACTGGACTTTAGAATGACGAACCCAGGAAATAAGAAGAGTTTTCTGCAACATTTGGTGCCAGAATCGGGGTTCTAAAGAAAGACTTTAATTTTCCTGTTCATGGTTTGGACAAGAGGGAAAATGGAAGAACAACTTCAGAAGCTCATGGATATGATGAAGAAAATCGCAGCCGGACAAGCCGAGATGAAAGCGGATGTAGAGCAGAAAAATATATAGAAGCCGGATTGGGAGAGATAAAAACCGCACACGACGAGGTAGAAACTTGATTAGAAGAGATGAAAGCCTCAGAAGATGAGATGAAAGCCGATCTGGAAAAGAAAATTGAAGCCGGACAAGAAGAGATAAAAACTGGGTTGGAGAAAATAGAAAAAAATCAAGAAAAGTTGGAGCAAAAGATAGAGAAAACCCAAGAAAATTTAGAAGAAATCAAGCAGGACCAATAAGAAATGGAGAAAAGAGTTTCGCTCCTAGAAGAAACTAAAACGAAATATGAAAAAAGAATTGAAGGAAATTCCGATAGTGTTTCATACTAGTTAACAGTTTAAAATGTTTCTGGTGAAAATACCCATGAGGAAATATAATATACGAAGCGTACGAAAAAGAGTTTTTTTTTTTTTTTTTGTTTTTTTTTTTTTTTTTTTTTTTTTTTTTTGTCTAAAAAGCATGAAATATATGATAAAAGAAATGAACAGGAGTTAAGGAATACCATTAAACATTGCAAACTGTCACTTTATTTGCTTCAAAATTTGCGACTTTTTAATACCTCTAAACTTTACTATTTTGAGCAAAACAAATCTAATTTTCCATTATAATCTAATTTTTTATAACTTTCAAAACACTGACACTGATACACGGTCCCTTAACTTATCAAAACAAGACATTTTAATTAATGTAAAATGAACTACACAAAGCAAAAATAAGAAATTTTGCATAGCCATGTGTTTGTTTTTTTCCTGCATCAATTCTGCTGAAATTTAGTTACGTCGCAATTCATATATATTTTTTAATATTAATACCATAATTCAAATTACTATTTTATTTTAAAAAATATGACAATAGCAGATTACTTTTTGGTGTTTAGTTCTAATAGTAGGGATAAAAAAGAGCTTCTTAAAATTAACATTAAATGCAATATGAATTTAAATGATAAAGTATTTTAACTTTTTTTTAAGTAGGGGATTTTAGAAGCTCATAATGTTTTTTAATAAATTATGAGCTTAATGTAATAATGTAATGAACGTTCGATGATGAATGTAATTAGTTTTAACGATAAATGTAATGAACTTTCAATACATTTAGTTCAAATTTATGGAAAATGGATGTCCAGAGTTAAAAAAAGCTAAATTTTGGAAATGTTAAGGGAAAATTAGGTGTTGCCGTTGGAAAAAAAAAAGCTGGTGCACATTTAAATATGAAGATGACCCCATATCCAAATTCTGTAAGTAGAAAATTAACGTGAACATTATTTGTAAACGATTGGTATAAATAAGTTTACTATACGAAGAAGGTTGGCTGACTAAAGGACAAGTGGGCCTTCTTTTTCACTCAGAAGTACATCATACGATATTGGAGACATAAAAATTCTTTGACATTTAAAAGCGTTTATATCTGACACAGCTATCTCCATCTGAAATCTGCATTTTCATATTTTTTGTGTGTTTCATCCAGTGTAGATAAATAAGCAATAATTATTGTTAGATATATTAGTATGAAAAATTTCGATTTATTAATAAACTCTAAAATATTCAATGGTTTATTATCTCGTAGTAACTGAATTTTGTAATAATATTGATGCAGAAAACTGTACATAGTTTTCAGGTTCTTAGCTTAAAAGTCCGTTGTAAATGGAAAGATCTTGTAAATACTCCAGTTGACAGGACGAAATACAAATTTTAATGATTCTAGGGGTACGAAGAACAATCTGTCATGCACAGTTTACAGGAATTAACAGTCCGTAACTTGCTTAATAACAGTAATTTAAGTCGGAATTTTCATTACAGTTACAGCGATATAATAAACCATTGAATAGTTTCGAGTTCTATTAATAAATCGAAATGTTTAACACTAATATATCTAACAATAATTATTAAATATTTATCTACACTAAACAGTGATTGAAGAAAACAATTTTACATACATCTACTAGGGGCATTCAAAAAGTAAGTTACTGTACGGTGGATGCTGCCAGACCTCCCATCCAAAGCTGCGAGTCAAATCCTGTGTTATGCGTACCTTGTGAGGTCTTGCATTGTCATGCAAGAGGTCAATACCTTTGCTTGAAGCGTTTTGCCCACAAAAACGTAGTGTGCCGCGTACTTCAACGTTGGAGTAAGCTTCCAGTTTATGCGGCATTTCCTTCTCGTATAGTGCGCACCAACGATTGTCACTATCCGAATGAAATTGCTATCGTTGGAA
>JAWZYV010018324.1:0-35089 GCA_038373885.1 Cheiracanthium punctorium
GTTAACGTATAGTATAGTTACGTATATAGTACGACTATATATGTAAATAGATGGAGTATACGACGTACCTACATGCATGCATATGCGTCACGTAGTTAAAGTGTATTTCTTCTATAATGTATTGCTTCTGCACTGCATTACCATATAAGAAAAATGCGATTACAAATACATTTCAACTATAAAAGAAATCTGTAAAACACTTGTGAATGTTATCATTCGGATTGCATCGTAGGGACGGAAAGGGTTAAATGCATGTCAACATCACATAAGAACTTATCGAAAAGTGATACTCACCCTGGTGATTGGCCAACCTCACGCATAAAGTGAACGGGCCAGTTCCTTAAATCCGTGTTCAACCCGATGAAAACTCATCGGTTAGACTACTTCGGACGTTTCCACGTCCGAGGGGACATGAACTGCGTGTATCCGAGCACTTTCACAGTGGACGGCCCGATTTCTTCTCATCGGCTCAAGGCTACGTGGCCGGTGAAGGCCCGAGCAAAATTGCTAGTAGGGAAGTAGTTCCGAGGTGGAACACAAACTGCACCTCGAAAAGGTATTTGAGCGCTTGATCAACTACTGAATTCGTATAAATTTAGATAAGTGCGTTTTCGGAGTTCCTGAACTCCCTTTTCTCGGATATCTGGTGAATAAAAGTGGTATTAGACCCCTTCCCGACAAAGTCAAACCTATTCTGGATTGTCCGTTGCCGCAAACTGTAAAGTAACTCCAACGTTTCTTGGGTTTACTTAATTATTATAGGCGTAGCGTAAAGCAGGCCGCACACATGCAGGCTCCGCTAAATGAAATGCTTAAAGGTGTTAAAAACAAAAAATCCACCGCACTTGAGTGGAACGAGACACAAATAGCAACATTCGAGCACTGCAAACAACAGTTGGCTAACGCTGCGCTGCTGGCACATCCCGACCCCGAGGCCCAATTACTGCTTTTTTGTGACGCAAGCGACATAGCAGTGGGCGCAACCCTGAACCAGTACAAAAAAGGGTCAAAGGCTCTTGAATGCGAGCCCCTTGCATTCTTCTCGGCAAAACTCTCCCTAGCTCAACAAAAATAGTCCACTTTTGATCGGGAGCTTTATGCGATCTATTCTGCCATAAAACATTTTAAACACATGTTAGAAGGTCGAGATTTTGTGATTTTCACGGATCACAGGCCTCTAACATTTGCATTTAGGCAGAAACCAGACAAATGCACGCCCCGTCAATTGAGACATTTAGACCTAATTGGAGAGTTTAGTACTGACATACCGTACGTAAAGGGGTTAGAGAACACACCCGCTGATATGCTGTCTAGAATCGAGGCGATCCAAATGCCTAGCGTTTTGAACTACGCTGAAATTGCAAGGGCACAGGAAACTGATACTGAATTGCGAAACTTGCTAAATTCAGAGACTGGGTTAAATCTAAAAAAAATTACCCTACCAGACTCTGATATTCAGTTAATGTGCGATGTATCGGGCAAAACTTTTCGCCCTTACATCCCTTCTCAATTCAGGCAAACTGCTTTTGAGATGCTTCACAACCTGGCACACCCTGGTGTCAGAGCATCCATTAAATTAGTAACAGCACTATTTGTCTGGAATTCCATTAAAGCGGATGTAACGCGATGGACGCGTGCTTGTATACCCTGTCAAAGAGCTAAAATCCACAAACACATTACTAGCCCCGCGGGTAAAATCGAAGTACCCGACAGGAGATTTGACCATGTGCACATCGATCTGGTCGGCCCACTTCCGCCTTCTCGTGGTTATACATATTGTGTAACAATGATTGATAGGTACACTCGTTGGGCTGAAGCTTGTCCAGTTTCCGATATTTCCGCTGAGACAGTGGCTAGGAATTTTTACACACACTGGATTGCTCGTTTCGGTGTACCCAGTAGAGTTACTTCCGATCAAGGAAGACAGTTTGATTCCCGCCTATTCCACTCATTTACACAATTATTGGGTGCAAAACACATTCATACCACTGCCTATCATCCCCAGTCTAATGGTCTTGTGGAAAACTGGCATAGGACCTGGAAGGCTTCTCTTCAAGCTCATCTTACGGATCCTAGATTTGCCGATCGTTGGACGGACGTCCTTCCTACAACTTTGCTGGGATTGCGTACTGCGTTCCGAGAGTCGATCAAGGCTTCTACTGCGGAACTGGTGTATGGCGTTCCCTTACGGTTGCCAGGGGAATTTTTCACACCCACCAGCGTCGACGTCAACGCTGCAGACTTCGTCCGTCAGCTGAAAGAGGTTATGAGTGCCATTTCGCCTTCTAAGACAAGCAACCATGGTACTCGAAGTAGAACTTTCATTCCGCAAGATTTGCATAGCTGCACTCATGTTTTCGTGCGACATGATGCTGTGCAACCTCCACTGAAGCCACCGTATGATCGACCGTACCCAGTATTGGACAGGTCAGAAAAGGTTTTTACTGTCCGAAAAGATAACAAGGACATTTTCGTCTCTATCGACAGGTTGAAACCAGCGTATATTGTGCAAGAACAGCAGCCACCGTTGCTCAGCAGCAAGCTGTCTGAGCCGAAACAGGAATCAAGCACAAAACCTTTGCCTGTCCCAGCAACACCTGTACGACTTTCCCGATCAGGCCGCAGAGTTCATTTCAGGTACATTAAGTAGACCTGAAGCGGTAACGTTCCCATTGGGAAGGGGGTACTGCGGTGGCAGAGTGTCGGGCAAATTTCCTGCCTGGCCGCCGATCGCGAAAGCCACAGCAGAATGCGCGCGTGGTGACGTTGGCGTGGTGACGATGGTCAGGATCTGCAGAGACAACTCAACCGTGCTCGCGCTATATAACCGTGGTATATAAGCAAGTGCTGCTGCGACAACAAATATACCTGTTCTTAGTTAATAAAGTTTCCTAGTTTTTGAATGCGTACTCATTTTTAAGTCCCTGCTTTAAGTTATCTGGATTAAGTTTAGACGGCGCGCTGGTTGTAAGATAAGTAAAACTCCAGCACCCGTGAGTGCGAGTCCAGCGTGACCCGTGAGTGCACCCCAACTCCAGCACGATGCCGGATCGCAGAAAAAACATCTCCATGGTTTATTAGTATAATTACCATAATTAATTAACGTATATACCGGAAACTATCCACCGGAGCGCGTTTTTATTGATTCTCGACCCCCCCTAGACTCAACACCCCATCGATACTTAAAATTTCGAATGTTTGACACCAAACTTAACCTTTTAATCTTACAGGCCCAGGGGGTCATACGAAGCTCCCCTATATTTTCAATTTGGGCATTTTAAACACTAGCCTCCTCCGGCGGTATCTCCAAAGCCTGGAAACCACCCCAGAGCCAATTTCTACATGTTTGCAGTCCTTTTAAGCCTCAATCATGGTTAATTAGTCTACTTACCATAATTAATTAACGTATATCTCGGAAACTATCCATCGGAAAGCGGGTCTTCCAGGGTGAGGTATCTTGAAATTTCGGCAAAGTGCACACAGCTTCAATCATGAGCCATTTCATATCAAAGTGTACCTTCCGGGTTTCTGTAACAAAGATAGAAATTTTAGTTTTGCAGAAGGGAATTAGGCCTAAGACGCAAAGACATTGTCAATGAAACAAGGGGACGGCTTCAAGCAAGATGTACTAAGAAATTGTGGTGTGCTGTCGAAGACAGGAAATACAAGTTCGTTATAAAGAAGCAATGAAAGGAAGGGGGGTGGTGGTGGAAGAACATTTAAGACAGGCAGAGGATGCGAAGAACGAAGAGAAAGTACAGCATTTAGTGGAAGAGTCACTGGAATACCAATGCCTTAAAAATGCATATGCGCTAGTACATTGCCAGTAATGGTGAAATGCCTGTTGCGCCCATGTGACGTAGCGTGAGGGGACTGCAGTCCCCCCCCCCCCGCGAAATGGGACATTTTACTTAGATTGCAATTTGATATTTAGCTTATAATTGGACGTTAGCTTACAACCCAGCCCCCCTCCGAAATAAAATTCTGGCTACGCTACTGCTTTCCCTCATAATGTAAAAGCTGCAGTCTAGCTTAGCCTTGCTGTAAATTTGAAAGAGAAAGCTACACACTAAAATGCAAAATCTGTGTTTTTTCTCCGCTTACTGATGTGCAGTTTTCAGTTCTAGGTTAGGAAGTTTATTTGGTTACTTGATATCGATCGGCGATTTCAGCAGTTTTTTTAGGTGCCCTGGGCGGTTGCCCAGTTTGCCACACCGGAGGACGTATACAGGGGTGGGGGTCCAGGGAGTCCACCTTAGAAATTTCGTTTTGTGTAAGCAAAATAATAATGATGAAGAATGAAGTCTGTGTGAATTTTTTTGCCTTTTTTACCGTTTGGACACCTTCCAAAATTTTTGGACATTCCCAGAATTTTTTTTTTTGGGTACGTCTCTGGCCACCTCCTAAGGAAAGCTGTAGGGCTCCTGCACTTATTTTCTCACCCATAAAATTAATAAAGCCATTGGGACAGTATTTTCATGTAATAGTCAAAAATAGAAATTACGCAGATATTTTGTTCAGACTCATTTATTCAAAAACGCTATTTAGATTGTACTTCATCCTGCTTGTCTTAACGAAACTTCTGGCAGGTGCAAAAAATAAAAAGTAAATAAAAGGAGACAAACACCTCTTTCCCAGTGTAAAGAGCTGAAAGCGCAAGTCTCAGATTTGGCGATATTAGAAGGGTTGCAATATTCTAATTGTTTTCGCAGATCTGGCTATATTTATTGAGATTATTTGTTGGTCGTTTTCAGCGAATGTATTCGAATCTCCAAAACAAAGAGGGGCTCGGGTGAATCACTACGGTGGGGCTGAGTGGACCCTTGGGTCCAGGGCCGAGTCTTGGGGGGGGGACGCAGCCCTGCATACTTTAACTGTTTAATTATAATGGCATAATACAGACGAGAAAAAAATATTTTCATTTTTTTAATCTAGTAAAATTTTACAAGATTCTAAAGCTAATTGTAGCTTAAAATTTAAAATATGTATTTATAATAAACATTTTATCATAAATATTTAATAAGATTGGTTGAATCTGGAGCTTTAAAGGTTCCAAAAAGACAAATTATAAAAAGTAGATAAAGGTCGTCAGACTATTACTAAATTTTTTAAGTGTCCTGAAAATGAAGAGTTACAAGAAGTTTAGTTCAGCCTTATGCAAGGGCGGATCAAGAAACTTTTCCGGAGGGGGGGGGGAGTAATCGTGAATACTCATTTTATCTCGAGTAAAGCCCACTTAAAACTGATGAAAGCCCCATTTACCTATAGTGTAAATATAATTTTCTTGGAGGGGCGCGCGCCCCTCCCTGGATCCCCCTTTGGCTTTGTGATATATATCAGAGCCTACAGCAGACCAGAAGGCCAACCTCGTGCTCTGCTTAGTCACTTTCAGACCAAAAAGATGTAAAAGAAATCACACAAGAGACTGGCTTCTGAACAGTTAATCGATTTCGTATTTATTGACTCTTTTTATTTTAATCTTAGTGTTAAATAATATACTTGCTGTGGGCGTTTTTAAATAAAATAGTGTTATATAGTTTAAGAGTTGCAAATTGGTTATTATAATTGAAGAGCTGAGAGGAGGAACATGTTAAGGCACAATTTAGAGATTTTTAGATATTCAACTGTAAAATTAATAGTGTCGTATTTCATCAATTCATTTATTTTCTGTTCATGCACTGAAAACTGCCTTATGGTAATATTGGCAGAACCAGGAACAATTCAGCAGTAAAACATTTTCTTTCACCCCGAAATCTCTAATTTACCTGTAAAAATGTCACTTAACATATTAATTCACTCAGCTCTTCAATTATACCCTCTATTTTCAGGTTAAATTACATTCTAAAAAGATAAGATATAATCATGCAATTGCAATAGTAATGTAGCATGCGATAGTAAAATAGAGGGGGGAGGACGTCTCTGATACTGGGTTCGGGGCCCGTAATCGATGTGGGGGCCATGACCCCCCCTTTAACCTAATCTGTTAAAAATCTGTTGCATTGTTAGAGTTTAACCCACTATTGAACCCATGCTTAACCTATTAGAAAAACTAAAAGTATCTATACTCAAAATATAGTTAAATACTTGGTTTAAAGAACAAATCAAAATACAGTCAATCTTAAGTAATTCAAACTTGAAAGGACACAAGAAAAATTCGATATATCTAAAAGTTTCGTAAAATATATATTCCCACAAAAAAAGAGATACATTAAAAAAATTCTAGGAACCGACCATAAAGTCGAATTTTTCAAGTTTTATTTAGAGCAGTTCGCGTAGGGATGGATGCGAGACGAGACAGATATTTACACCTTTTTTTGCAAGATGAGACAGACATTTTTAACATTACGGTACAGGGATTTTGTTAGATGAGAGAAGCATTTTTAACATTATGATATAGGGATTTTACGAGACGAGACAAATCTTTTAGGCTGTTTTGCGAGAGGCCTATTTTTCGTCTAGCGTTCACCCCCTAATACGCACGTTTAAGAGGTACAAAGGTTTCACCCTTCTTCATAGGAGCGTAGTGAATGAGGCAGGGACGTGCTTAGGGTTTTAGGGGGCCATGGGCAAATCATATTTAGAGGCCCTAGACAAAAAAACAATTAGGGGCCTTTCACTTTTCTTTATTTACTAAATTGTTGTGGATTTTGTCATGTCTCCCCCTTCCCCCAGCACAAATCGCTACTGCCACTGTAATTAAGTAAATTACATTAACTAATTAAGATTTTAATACAATAAGTTTCCATAATGTAAAAGCTGCATCTAGCTATTTAACATGTTGTAAATTTGAAAAAAAGAAAAGCTATACAGGAAATTACATATTCTGCACATTTAAAAACATTAATTTTATCGACATTTAAAAGCTTCAATCCCTTCATCCCCCATAAACGAAAAATTTGGGTTTTCGTCAACAAAATAACGTTGATGTCATTAATAATGGCTTTCATTAGGGCCATCGCCCTAATGAAAGTTTGATGAGCTGATACCCACGAATTCAGCAGTTAGAGATGGCAACCTGGGCGATGGCCCAGTTTGCCACCCCCTAAGCACGGCTCTGGAAGGAGGGTGGACCTTTCGTACCACTCGAAACGTACATATTGTTTATTCGATTTTATTAAAGTGCCTTTATAATAATGTATTATTTGCGTTAAAACATTTAACTATTTATTTACGCGTTTAACCTGTTCGCTCTCATTATTGAAAAGATTCACCGGGGAATGCTATCCTTCTTTTGTCATGTTGCTTCTCAGTATGGGATTTTAAATGCCCCTTCCCCTTCGACTGCGCTAGCTGAGTCGCTAGGCCTCAGCAAAGCATTCAAACATATATGCTAAATTGAGATTTCAGCGCCCTTTCTGTTTGCCTGAATGGAAAATAATGGTAATTCGAAAATATTGTGCCCCTTGTATATGCTGTGAACGGGGACATATGCCCCCTCTAGCCTCCACCCCCTTAAAACTTTTCCCTTTCCGAATATTCACTCTTTTGTTTGCATTTATTTGATAAGTTTTATGAGCTACGTTCGGGCTAAATGGATGGTGTGTAGTTTAATTCAAATTCCTTACCAACATAAAATAATTTTACTTTCCACAGCTTTTCAGAAAAACGAAGATCCCAACTTCACATCAAAAGGAAAACAATTTTAATATAAATATGTGTATAGTTATTACTGGTAATTACAAGCTGAATAATTACAAGATATATATATGCGCACTAAAGAAATGTTTATGAAACGCAAGTTACAGTGTGTGTGTATGGGAAGGGGTGGTGGAAGCCGCCGCGAGATGCGAGAAATTGGCGAGTTTCATTATAACGGAAGTGGCGAATTTGGCTCATAGTTCATAAGTTGTAGCGGTTCCGCGCTCGTAGCGTACGTGCTCATCAGGGTTGCCAGATGTGGCTAATTTTAGCCATTTTGGCTAATTTCAGAAGCTGCTGGCTAAAAAGAAAAAATTTTGTTTAGCCACTCGTTTTTTGGCTAATTATGGCTACATTCTGAGGCTGCTGGCTAAAAAGAAAAGCAAAATTTTAGCCCCTAACACCTTTAAATTTTTCTGGATCCGTCACTATCTGATTTTATAAATATGACAGGCTGTAAACAGAATGTACACATTCTTATAAAAGTATCCGAGTGTAAGGGAAATTTCATATTTCTGTTTTATAAGTAAAATATTGCTCTTCATAAAAATGCATCCTAACTAATATTACAAATGCGAAAGTGAGTTTGTTTGTTTGTTTATGAATTTTTCACGCCTAAACCGCTGAATCGATTAGGATGAATTTTGGTTTAGATTTAGATGGGACCCTGGAGAAGGTTATAAGCTACTTAGAATTTTAGATTTTTAATTATTAATTAAAAACCGTTTTGCGTTGCCATTCTTGGCGAGTTTTGCCCGTATCAAATGATTCATGTTTTGAGCTAACAAGAATGCTATTACTTTAATAAAGAAGCGCGTGCATCTGAAAAACATTAAATACCACGGAAATAATGCCAGTTTGATGTCAAATCTATCTATCTATAATAATAAAAATGAATGTTCTCCAGACAAATCTACTGAAAGCAGAGCTTTGAAAATTTAAACATATAAGCCCATAACTTCGGTAAAGTGCACCTGAGGCTCAGAATTTTGAAATTTTAATTACTATTAATTAAGAACCGTTTTATCGCCCGCACAAAATGAATTATGCTTTTGAAATGAAGCAGAAATTCTATTTGCAGATTAACATGCATTTGAAAAACATGAAATGGCATGGAAATTATGTTGATTTTACGCCAAATTAAAAAGCATTAGGAAAAAAAGTCCAAATGGGATTCTTAAAGTTCATAAATTTCCAAATCCTACAAATAATATAAATGTCTGCGTTTGTGTGTTTAGATGCTCTTCACTGAATCACACAAAACTGGTTGAACGGATTTAGAAAAATTTGTAATGAAGATAGCTTATGTCCTGGATTAACATACAGGCAACCTTTCATGCTTATAGCATAAATAATTCTTTTACAAAAACACTCAAAATAATTCTAATGCATTACGCTCTATGGAAATTTTATAGTTTCTAAACCGATTCTAAACATTTTTTTCACTGATTGAAAGTTACACTATTCCTGAGTATTACTGTTTGTTTGTTTGAGGATTAAGACCGATTGACTGCACTAGGGTCCTATGCCTAAATGGGGAATTCCTCTGTGGGGAACTTTCTGAGGGATACTAGTCCGTATTTACGAAAACCACGGAAAACTGCGAACGGCTAGGTCGACAGGCGCGAGGGGGGTTTGAACCTGGTACCTCCACCCTTCCAGTTTTGAGAGCGAAACCTCTTAGACACTGGTGGGACCCTGTGTGTTATAGGCTACCTTTTATTCATATATCACAAATAGTTCTTTTACAGGGATACTACCATGCATTATACTTCATTTAAAATAAGTAAAAAGTAAATAATATTTAAATGCAGTTTCTTTTGTCGCAAACATATGTGTTATTCACACATGCTTCATTTCTCTCGGGACCAAACTCTAAAGCCGAAGCGGACGAAGTCGCGGGTAGCAGCTAGTCATTTAATAAATGTTAATAACTTCTGATAATGTAAAAATCTAATTTGTTATTCAGTTAATTACGAGAGTAAATTTAGCACGCAAATAAATATTTATTTCGATTTTCTTCCGGGGGGGGGGGGGGGGGGGGGGGGAGGGTGTGAAGTCCTCTCAAACGTTGTAAAGTCTTTCCTAATAAAGCATTCAATTCGATTTATCATTCCGCTCTTGCATAAGGAAAGTGTCTCCTAATCGATGCATTCTGCTTGATTTATCATTCTGGTCTCGTGGGTTGAAAGTATACTGTATAGTGCATATTGTCTTGTGGCCTTGTGCACGGTCCTTGCTTGTTTCTAGCGCTAAAAAGTTTCAAACTCTTTATTTTTGCGATCTAATCTACTAATCTTTATTATTATTGTTATTAATTTAACCATAAAAATACGCTTGTTAAGAACATCTATGCTACATTCTAAACTTTTAAAAAGTTTTCTCGAAAATTCAAAAGATGGCGCTGCAATCAAAGTGGCTATTTTTGGCTAATTTTAAGAAGCCGTTTGGCTATTTTCAGGAATTTTGATCTGGCAACCCTGGTGCTCATAGCGTACACCCCATCAAGCGTGCTTGTAGCGTACATGTGGTGCTCGTAGCGTACATCTTCCCCGCCACCTGTTTTCACCACAGTAATAATTGAAAAGAAGAAATAAAAAGGCAAATCCAGCTAAATATAGATCTACTTTAGTAGCGGCCATTTTAGTCCACAAAATTGTAGATTTCATTACTACTATCTATTTGGTTTTGGCGACCTGGCAACCCTAAGTGCAAGAGTTTATTCTGATTCATGGTAATTTTTCTTGTTAGCTCTTTGTTTTTAAATAATAAATTTAAACATTGGTACTCTTATTTTAAAGATGCCTTTTTAAAATTAAGTTATGGTATTAATATGTCAAAAACAATATTTTAAAAATCCTTTTTAAATTAAATGTTAGTGTAATTGTAATGTTTTTAGACAACTTTTTAAATGCTGAAAAAAAAAAAAACAGCAAGACTTTTTGAAGGAAACTGGCTTAAAATGATTTAAAATTCATTTCTTAAAATGTAAAATATTGGGTATATATAACTGTGATTAAAATTGATAGTTAATTAGCTTTGTTTGAATAGTTTTAATAATTATATGTTTACCATTTTTGATATTGAAAAGCTTATTGTCCCTCACAGACTTTGATTGAACATCTGTAAGCCTTCTGATGAGAAAGCTTAAACTTTCTATATCACCTCATTAATGCAAGCAGGGGTGGCTCCAATGGGGGGTCCGGGGGGGCACGTGCCCCCCTGTCGGGGAACTTGTGACCCCCCATCGGGGCTATTTGATTAATTCACCGGGGAATTTTCATAAGAAGAAATCCAAATTTTAGCTGAGTTTTAATTTTGATTTTGCGATTTAAAAAAAATTAATTTTGTACTTTTTAAATACACATGAAAGGCAAATGAGTATTGGAGATTGAAGCGGAAATGTTTACATTTCTGGGAGATAGCTGATTGGGGGAGGGGGGTATTCCTCAGAACTTCTGAATAATGGCTAAAACTACTTTCCGTTTTCATTCATCTCTTATCTCTGCGATCCTTTTCATGTCGAAAAACAACCACTTCCTGCATCTTCCAATACTGTGATGTGTTGACGAACGGCGGGGGAGACTTCAAATTCGAATAGCGTATACTTGAAATCTGTGATCCCACTCTCAGGAGGCATTTTACTGGATTTGCAGCAAGACATCAATCTTAAGGTAACAAAAGTGCCAGTCTATTCTTCTAACGACAAATTTATGAGACCACATGTGCGACCACTTTCTATTCGAGACTCTTTTAATTGCTTAAAATTGCTTAACCGATTGTGCATTTTGTCGCCGACACCATAGAAAAGTACAATATGGGTGTGGGTGGTCGGGATGGGGGAGACAGTGGCCATTAATTAGACCACTCGGGTAGATAAAAAATTTCGAGGGAAGGGAAGTATGGTTTTACTTGCACAAGCAAATCGGGGATGTTCTTTTTTCCAGAAATACGGTTTTTGTATTTTTATTGGTCCTCAATGACAGAATGATGAGAAAGAAATGATTCTGCGAAATATCCCGTGTATTTTTATTTTTTCTTCGCAAACCCATAGTACATCACTTTTCCAACACTTGTTATTGTGCATTGTGCCAGTGAGTTAGACAGAGTTTAGAATAGTGGTAATTTTTTTTCTTGTTACGGCAGCATAGCATATCATTGTGAAGTTTATAAAAGTTTAATTTCACTTTTGGCTTTATGTTTCCTAAAAAGAACATCGGTGGTACCAAAAGCACAAGATATAAAGTACAGTGTGCTTTATGTCGTGATATTTTTTGATTATGTCGTGATATTTATATGAGTATGTTAAAAAAAAAAAAAAACATAGGATAACTAAGCATTCAGATCTTCATAAACAAAATCGACTGGCGCCTGTTCAATTACCAATGGGAATTAAGAGAAAGAATCCTTGGGATATTTCTTCTTGGTCTTCGAATGTATGTTCATCTACTAAATTAGAGAAAGAGAACCCTTCATGTTCATCAGATCCACAAGCTTCAAGTAAGTTATATGTAAATTACATTCATATATATATTTTAAATGTGTTTAAAAGCTTTAATTAATATATGTTATTATTAAAAATATGGTCAGTTTATTTCTCTAAAGCATTGAATTATATATTCTAAGCACTTGCTTTTTGTTATGTATTTGTACAAATATACTATGCCCAAGGGTGGATCTAGAAATATTTTTCAGGAAGGGTGCAAAGCTTGAATACCAATTCAGAATTGCATGAACATGCAATTTTATTTGAAGTGTATTTTTACTAGTGTAAATATTTTCCTCTCGGGGAATTCGCGCCCCCTGTGCTCTTGCCCTAAAACCACCCTTGCCCCCCCCCCTTATAAAAAAGAATTGAAACTATTTTGAGCACAAATTTTGAATGACCACATTCTGCGTTATTTAAAAATAAAAATAATTTTAAAATAAGGCACATATTTCAAAAACTGAGTCACCTGTACTGTCTCAGAAATTTTAAAATACTACTTTAAAGTTTATTTATTAACAGCATTTTAATGATACATATATATCATTAAATATCCTTAGACATGGATGCTCGTAATGGTTTGGAGTGCACTTTTAATCATGGCTGCGGACCCAGAGTCATAACTTTTTGAGTTGAATCTGGAGTATAAGTCGGACTTTTTGACCTCACATTCTGATTCTATGTTGTACAACATTATTGTATTTTTAATTATATTAACTGTCTGAGTACTCTATGAATTAATCTAAATTTTCTCCTAATTGGTCTTTTAAACACTATGAGTACTTTTAAATGTGCTCTTGCTTTTAAACCATTGATAAGTAACATGTTGTTCACCCCATTATATGTCATTCCCGCTAAATTACAGGACAGGATATACATTTTAAATTTTAAACATTATACATTATTAATTGCAATTTCGATTTTTTTTTGTATATTTATCAAATACGATTTAGTAATTGGAGTGAGGACGAAAGGTATGTCTTTATAAACTTTCAAATTGCATTAATGCAAATTTAAATTAAACACAGATTTCATGTAATTGTATGTAAATTAACAGCATTTTAATTCACGAGTCAAAAGCTTTTCTGTCATAAATGTAAAATAAAATTTCCCATTGTATAATTTAATTCATAGAGCTACAAAATTTATAAGTCTTAATTGATATTTTTTAAAGAGATTTACGACTCGGGCGATAAGAAATTTCGGATTTTGTTTACTACGGAAATTTTTTAAAATGTATATTTAATTGTGTAATAATTTGACATGACAAAATATTTATAAAATTATTTTACAGTTCATCATCTCTGGCATTCAAGATATGTATAAACCTATGAATATTTAAACGCTTTAACTAAAATTTTTCATTTTAATTAGAAATATTTTAAACTGGTCGTATTTTATTTATTTATAAGTTAGTGTGTTATGCAATTTATAAAATAAGTATTCTATGTCTTTAAAATTATTTTATCACAGTAATCCTTACTTGAACTCTTTTAACTGTTGAGAAAGTAAAAAGATATTTTTATAACTAAGTGGTTAATTAGAAAATTTAACTTTTAACTTCTTCCGAATAAAATATAAAAAAATTAGTACTTTTCTGTTTCTTAGACGGCAAATTTGAATAAATTCTAAATATACTTTTTATTTATAAATAGATTCAATCGAACACAATATGCACGATTTAATCTTTAATTTTATAAAAATTTAGCAGTAAGATTTGTTTTTATTATTATTTTTTTTTAATTTAAGAATTAGTCAAATACATACCCTACTAGCAATTTTGATCGGGGCGTCATCGGCTGGCTGCGTGGCCGGTGGTAGCCCGAGCAAAATTGCTAGTAGGGTAGTTTGTTTATTTGGTAACATACTTTATACATATACAACGAGTGAGAATTCGCACTATATGGAGAAATCTAACTGGCTTAGCCGGCCCTCTTTAGCTAAGAGTTCATAGCTGTGCACACCAAGAAGATAAACAGCTTCAAGGGAATTAGAATTTATTACATTTTGCTTGGGGTAAAAAAAAGAAAAGTTAATTTTAAAAAATTAAATAATAATAATAACCAGCCCCTCTGATAGACCAAAGCCCTCTCCAGTCTAGTATGAAGATGGCTGTGGATAGATCTAAAAACGGAATATAAGTTAAAGGAAACTTATTAATCTTGGCTGACAATTTAATTTTTATATCGTTGTGGAAAAATAACTAACTTTCGTGAATTTTAATTCAGTTATTTTACTACAAAGTAAATAAAAATTGTGGTATACAGCGTCTATATCGTCTTTCTGAAAATTTCACTTTTAGCCCGTAAAATAAGTAAATAAAATAAATACAATAAAAGTTTTATATTTGCGTGTAGATTTGCATGTTATATACAGTGGCGTATCGTAAGCCACCGGAACTTCCCTTATTTTGAATCTTTATACAAATCGCTATTGAATCCCTGGGTGGCACCAGCATTAAATAAAGTATTAAACTAATAGTATGTGTTCTAAACTGATTTTTGAGTTACAGAATTATATGGATCAGAATTCAACTCTAACTTTTAAACAGATTAATATTATGTTTGTTATTCGCCTTATTAATTAAACTCTTTTTTGTTAATATTGAAATTTTAAAAGTGACACTTTCACTATGAATTATTAGTAAATGAGCTTGCTTTATAAAATTATTCATCACGTTTGTGGAAATCTCGTTCAAAACTATCTTGGAGTATTACAAAAATGTGAATTTTTATCAAGGTTCGTTTCGCTAAAAATAATTATTTTTTTGTGTGTCTTGGCAAATTATAAGCTGTTCGATTATATTTTTCTGGGGATATTTTTTATTTTATTTATTTTAGATTTTAAAAGAAAGTAGCTAATTTTCTTCATGAGTGCTTGACTTAAAAAAAAATTTAATAGTGCATATATTTACGTTCTCTTTGAGATTTTTATAATTTTATTATTATTATTAACTGAAGCTTCCAGGGATACACTTCACAACAATTCTTTTCGAAACTGAGATACGGTGCCATCTTGTAGCTTTCAATAAGTACTATTACCACATGAATTATTATTGAAGTAGAATTATTTTAAAGCCCTAGAAACAAGCGATGAAGTTTCGGTATACCACGTTACTGCGCGCCTTCAAAATCGTTTTTCTCATAAGAAAATTTTTGTTGTAAAGTGGTTCTACCTATAAACATTTCAGTTGCATTTTTCTCACTTTATTGTGATTTAAAATATTAATATTACATAAATTAACAATTCGATTAATATTTTTACAGCAAAACATGTTGGCCAGAAAACAAGACTTTTGAGATAACGAGTTGGAATTAAAGGGAATCAGTTTGTAAATGGAAATGTAGTGGCCAATTGTCTACGTTAGGGATCTAGGCCGGGAGTGGGTTTGCCTTCCATGGGGGACTTTCTAAGAGGTCCTAACCCGTATTTATGCAAAGTTTCGGAAAATTCCGAACGGTTAGGTCGGCGGACGCGGCCTAGTTTCGAACCAGGCACCTTCCGTCTCCCAGTTCAAAGCGCTAGCGCCATGCCACTGGTGGGGCGGGATTCAATTTGTAAGGGAAAACACATTTATTGAGATATCAAGAATTTCGATGTTCGAGATATCGAAGTTAAACTGTAATTAAATTTACATATGTCTCTTAATTTTATAAAAATAACTGCAATTTGTGTAAAAGCGTGCAAATTTAGTCTTGCTTAATTTATAAAATAAATTTTCAGTCAATTTACAGCAATATTCTTGCACAAAAAACTTGTTTCTGATATTTTTTCTGCGGAAAAAAAAAATGCGTAGAAATTTCTTCGCTGAACTTTTTTCAAAGAATTTCATTCATATGAAATATTTTAAGCGTTAACCTGAAGAACTCTTAAAAGTAGCTTTCGAGATTTTACAGAAAAGTGCAAGGCCGTTACCAGGGGGGGGGGATCATGTGGGTTTGACCCCCCCCTGGTAACGGCCTTGTACGTTTTGCTTGCTGAGGCCTTGGGGAAATATTTGTGTAATGTAAAAGGATTTTGAGATACGTTAATTAGGGTCAGTTCAAATAATAATCTATCAGGAAAGATTGTGCAGTGGTTTTTGAAAATATCCGAGGCCTGGGTGTCCGAATATGTATGTCGATCCGATTCCTGGAAATATTTCACAATACAAAACATAATATTGTCCTCCATCTCCTCTAAACTTATCTGGATCCTGGATATTTTAGTTTAGAAAATTATTTATTGTGAACAAATCACTTTCTAAAGTAAAATATTTTCAAGTAGTGCAAAGAGTTGCAAATTTCCATATCATACTTGGTGACAAAAATGTCATCCAGGAGGGAGGTCAAAGGCCCCTCTTAAATACGCTACTTAGCATATGTACATGTATATTTGTGCCCCCTCGTCGGGGAGTGGTGACCCCCCGTCGGGGAAAGTCTAGCGCCACCACTGAATGCAAGGGAGTATATTTTATTTATTGGGAATTTGTGTAAGAGGGCTGTATAAAAAGTAAAAGTTTGTATTTACTTACATTCCTGAAAATTTTATTCGACACCATAAAGTAACTTTGTAATTAATTATATATGTCTAAGATCAATATTTAAAGAAGAAAACCCTAGGTCAGTGCTTGTAAGACACCTTCTCTAATAGGGTATAGGGCTGGAAGAAATAATGATTTTTATTTAATACTAGCTGAAGTACCCGTTCTTCGCACGGGAATGAATGGACTTTTTGATATTACGATTTGTGGTGATTACTATTTATTGTAATAAAGAGATATAGCAAAATGGATATCTCTTTATATTGTGTTCAATAACCATGCATACCGAATTTCAAGGCAATCGTTTGTACGGTGAAGAAGGTCATGCGGCGTAGCGCAATCTAGTGGAGAGTTTTAGCAAAACGGATACGGCGGAAATATTCTTCGCATTCAGATATCGATGAATACGAAATTTCAGGACCATCGGCTGGACAGCCCTGTGAAGTTCATATGTTGACGCGACATCTAGTGGCAAATTATATAGGAAAATGGATAGCGCCAAACTCTTCCCCGTGTTCAAATATCTATGTATGCCTATTTTCATAGCGATCAGTTGCACAGTCAAGAAGTGATGCACTGCAGCGCGATCTAGTGGTTAATTAAAGTAATGATTTGCTACAGTGCCGTCAAGTGGCGAGTTATAGCAAAATGGATAACGCCAAAATATTCTCATTGTTCAAATAGCTATGTATACTGATTTTCATAGCGACCGTTTGAATGGTCAAGAATTTGGCCTGCTGCAGCGTCATCTAGTGGCGAGTTAAAATAATAATGCATTGCAGTGACATCTAGTGGTGAGTAACATCAAAAGGAACACAGTTAGAATATATTCTTCGTGCTGAAATGTGTAAGTATAAGAAATTTTATGCCGGTCGGTCGAACGGTATAGAAGTTGATGCGTTGCAGCGCCATTTAGCGGCAAGTTACAGCAAAATGGATACTGAAAAATATTCTCCGTGTTCTAATATCCGCGTGTACCAAATTTCATCGAAATCGGTTGGACGATATTCGCATAGTAAACGGCTAAACGGAATAGAATTCGACGTTCTGCTGCGCCACCTAGTGGCAAGTTAGAGGAAAACGGATAGCATAAAAAGCTTCTCAATGATAAAAGACTTAGGTGAACCAAATTTCATGGTGCAACGGTGCTAGAGTTTTTCAACCTCATACACACATACCAACATTCATTTTTATCTATAACCAGTGTCATTATATATCCCAGTCTCAAATAAAATCCAGTTTCAAATCTAAGCCTCGCCAAAGTGCCAACATACGCCATTGTGCAAGCGTTTTTTCAGGAAATCATTCGAAGCATTGACTTAGCAGCAATCAATATGGGAAATGGTTCGACCGCGAAAAAGTAAAGCAAGCCTTTATTTCAAAAGTGGAATCCCTTAATACAGCCGAAATTTTTAAAATTATCAACTATAACGTGTTTTATTCATCGTTACTCCGATGTAGTAAATGAGAAGATTTCAATTTTCTGAAATTTGGCGGAATTCCCCCAACTTAAATCAATGTACTCATTTGGCGAGAATTCTGGAGATAGATCGCTTGAAATCCCTTAACAACTGCATTATTTCTTCACGGATCATTAAAATTTAACGCTGTATTCTAATAAAACCTTTACACTTGTTTTCAAAAATCTATTTCCTTAAGCTCTCAATAAATTGCGCCAAGCCGAAATCTGTGCAAATCGCTAGAACTCACTTTCTCAAAATCGGCATTTGAGCCATTTTATTTTTTCGCCAAACTAAAAAAAATTACCTATTAGCCTCGGAAATCTTCAATTCTTATTGTTTTGCGTATAAAACATTTCATTCCTGCTCCGATTTCCCATGCACACGATATTATAATTTAAAAAAAAAATAACCTTACGAATATAAACTAACAAAAAAAAAAATCATTATTATTCTTTTATTTTTACTTTGAGAATTTAAAACATCTTATTCGGCAAAATCGCCAGACATGGCAACCACGATCCTTATTTCACACTTTTTTCACTACAGGGGTTACAATTACGGAAAGCTTTTTGCGTGGAGAACATAAAAAATCTCTTAAATTCCGGGAACGGGTGGACTTTCAAAGTTTTAAAGTGGACTATGATTTATTCTATATTATTTTACATATCTGTGCAAAATTTCAGGCTGATATGTCCATTTTTGTGGATTTGTATACAACTCAAATCCACAAACAAACAAACAAACAAATAAACAAACAAACAGAATTTCATTTTTATTTATAAGAAGATTAAAACTATAAAACTTTTTACTTTCAGTGTAAGTTATGTGAGTTATTTTGATTTTGTGTTTAAGGCAGATCTACATGAGGGCTACCTGCTTAATTAAGGCATGCCTTGAGCGGAGAACTTTTTGAGGGGTTCTAGCACTTATTCAGGTTACAACTACTGAAAACAGTCGCGCTGTAGGCCAGAACCCTAGATCTACATACTTCAGCCCTTTACCAAATTGCCATTAAATTAGTAAAAAGTAAAAAAAATTTTTTTAAGCTTTATAAGATAAATTTATATCTTATAAAGATCTTACACAATATACAATCATATGTATTTTTGTTTGCCATCCAATTATTTCTAGGAATCCTACGCATTCATTCCGCCCTTCTTTGTTCATCTTGCGGGAACCTGTATACAAGGGCGGTTCAACAGTTGCAGTCTGGGTGGGGGTTTATAATTTTATATAACCCCCCCCCCCATTTATTTTATAATTTATATAAACTCAGTGCCTCAGAGAAGGAGTGACTACTGGGGGCATAGAGAGGAAAAGGGTCACCTTTGACTGCACAATACACTTCATATATGTGAATAAAATGTTTAATCAATCATCAAATGTGAAATAAGTGTTTAATTAATCATATAACTGATGAAGTATGTAAATCCCAAAAGTAATAACCATGCATCTTCGACCCCATCGATCAAAATTGTTCCTCCCCCCCTACTAAAATGAGACGGGCTCGGACTCTGTAATTCGCGATTGTGAATTTCCTATGCAGAATTATTTTTTTCACTTTCGTTTTCAAAATCCTGGGAGGGGTAATTACCCCCCCCCCCCGTAAAACCGCCTAATGCCTGTACACTTTTACATTTTCTTCTTTCTGATAGCTTGATTTTCAGCCGGGAACGCAGTAAGAAGGCATTTATACAGATAGAAAAATTAATTTTTTAAATGACGGTTTTTTATCATTTTAAGAGGTTTCTAGTATAATACATTATGTACACAGATTGCTTGCACACCTTTAAACAAGACAACAGCAATAGGATGACCAGCAACTCAATTTTCTTGCTAAAGAAGGTGGTTTTTCCCCCATATTTTATTTTTTTCTAAACTACGATTTTGTGGACTAAAAAGGCCGCTACTAAAGTAGGTCTTCATTTAGTCGGATTTGCTGTGGTGAGAACGGAAACAGGTGGAGGGGGAGATGTACACTACAAGCACCCTTGATGGGGTGTACGCTATGAGCACGTACGCTACGAGCACGGCACCGTTGTAGCAACCCATTCTTAGCGCGCGCTTTCTATCCTTATGGCGTATACGTTAAACAATGGACGGATTCTATTTGTTATTTGATTAATTACGCATGAAGTACACTTTTAGGATATAAAAATTTTCCGATTCCTCATTGTTGTATATAGCTTTCGAAAAGGTTAAATTGGTATTTTTAAGCAGTTTCTGAAGACTAGCGAGTTTTCATCATTTGGAACAGTTATATATATAAAACACTGTTTCAATGATGATATCTTGTTGGTTCATAATACATTTCGAAGCCCTTGGATTTTATGTGAAAGACTTGGGAAAATAACAGGTAAATTTTAAGTTTCACTGTTTTTAATATATATACTCTCATAGTATGTTTTAGTGTATAAAAGTGTTTTCCTCCGTAAAATTTAAGCCATGTAGTATATAGCAGGTAGATACAGGAATTTTTTTTTTCAGAATAGCTAACAAAAAATCTTTTCATCTAAAGAAAATGTACAATAAACAAAATGTTACCCTAATGTAATGTGTAACAATAGTGCAACTTTATTTATTATTACTTCCTGTAAGATTTTGATTTATATATGTATATATATAAAACTCGGCTATTCGAGCCTCGTCAGGGAGACCCCTGAACCTCCTAATTTTTTAATTTCATTATTACCATATTAAAACGATATTAATCGAGTATGTCATTTTATCTCATCTTTCCTGTATTTTGCCTGGTCACCCTATGTTGAAATTTTTATAATTGTAACGAGGGACGTACCCAGAAAAAAATTTCGGGGAGGGTCCAAACGGTGAAAAAGGTAGAATTTTCCACAAAAAGACTTCATTATTATTATATTGTTTGCAAAAACTGAAATTTCGGGGAGAGTCCGGACCACACACCCCTGGGTACTGCCTTGATTGTAAGCTATTTATAGAGAAATACATGGGATGCCTATTCACAGCTTACGGAATATTGTGACAATAGATTAAAGCTTTTGTGAAGTAATAGTATTAAAATATATGTAAAATTATGTCGCTTTTTTGAAGGCACATTTTTCGGACAATTTTCAATAAAGGGGGTGGGGGTGAGAGATAAAATGACATAGTCATTAATATATAGATATAAATACTAACCGTAAAGTACTATAGCTCATGTATAACATCTCTAACTCTGAAATATTAAAATTAAACTGTTTATAAATGATTTTATGTTGGTTCTGAAATGTGTTACCGCCTCTCTCATAAAAAAATCTTTTGCGACTGCAAATTGCAGTTTATGAAAACTGCACACAATTCACTAATTATAGGCGCACATAATTTGCAAATGATTGACCAACGGATTTTGCTGTTTATATTTCATTTATGTTGTTTTTTATCTTTCTAAATGCTACGCTTAAGGAATTTTTTTTTTTTTTCGGGGTGGGTGTGGGGGTTGATGAATAAGCCCCCTACCCCGAATCCGCCACTGCCTGGTATTTTAATTACGGCAGCATTACTGTAAATAGGCACTAATCCGGCACCGTGCCATTATATTATAGTCACTGTTAAGATACCAGGCCGGTGCCTTTATTTTTAATAATAGCCGGCACCCGGCCGTTTCATTTTGGGCATTATAAACTTAATGGGCCAGTGCCTTTATTGTGAGTAACGGCCGGCACATGCAGTATGCCAGCAGAGTGCCGTTGCCTTCCCGGGCTTCTGGCAAGGTACTTCTCGGGCGACCACTTTTGGTACGATTCAGTTACTTTTTGCAGTGCCGGGCCGGTGCTGGACGTAAAGGCAGAAAGGCACTGGCAAGGTACTCTGCCAGCAGGTGTGTGTTTGCTGGGTAGTTTTGCAGAAGGCAATTAGGCCTAAGACGCAAAGACATTGTCAATGAAACAAGGAGACGGCTTCAAGCAAGATGTACTAAGAAATTGTGGTGTGCTGTCGAAGAGACGAAATCCAAGTTCGTTATAAAGAAGCAATGAAGGGGCTGGGGGGGAAGAACATTTAGGACAAGTAAAGGATGCGAAGAAAGTAGGGCATTTAGTGGAAGAGTGAGTTCTATTTTTAGATTTATGTTGCTAGCCTCCCGCGCGTTTGTTTCCCCTCTCCAGCGTTCGCCGAAGGTCGTCGGCGACTTCGCTCGCCGCGTGACGTCACGTTTTCTCCCGCGGTTCTTCTTTTCGGTTTTCTCATGAGCCGTGATCGCCGCAGCATATCTCCATAGTAACGGAGACATTTTGTTTCTGATTGGCCGGTCAGAACTTTGTTTTATGCAAATTAACTGTTGCACATCTGAATTGTACGTATATAATGTGGTTCCTTTTGCCTGCGAGTTATTGCATTTCTATGGCATGCTACTCGATTCTAGCCTCTGTATTTTCTGTGTATGCTAGTTCTGTAAGACGCTCAGCGAGCGTGAATGTATTTGAACATTATAATATTTCTTTTAATTAAAGAACTTTTGGTTTCTTAATGATGTCTCATAATTTCAAGTGTTAAATCACCACTGCTGGCAAAATGCGAATATTTTCTTCTAAGATATGTGAACCGTTCCCGTAAGCAGTGCAATAACGGGCCAACTTGTGGCTTGGGCGGAATAAATTCCGGACCGCGAGCCTCTGTTCAAAAATTAGTTTAATATCGTAGGAGACCGATGGTCCCCATATCAGATATTAAGCTGATAAGAACAGAAAAATCTTTTATTGGGTCAAAGAAAAATATTTACAAACTGTACACTTTACATGTGTAGGAGAGCAAATACACAGAAATGAGCGGGTGGATACAGCAGATAAATAATCGTATTTACAATAAATAATAGAATCGGGAAGATACAAAGATGAGAATCTGGTATATACACTATTTACAGGAGAAAACTTGTGAAAGTCCTCGGGTCACTTATGTGGATGAAAAGAGTCCACAGTGAAAGTCCAAAGACGTGCACATGTTTAGCTGTTGGACACTGTTGGGGGCTTCTTGGGTGGAGGCGAGTGGAGCAGAGACATCACTTGAGGGGGCGGGTGCGGAGTTGCTGACCTTGGGGTCGGCCACTGATGTGCTCGATGTATATGTCTCGTGAGGCACAAATCGTGTCCGAGACAATCAACTTGCGCATGAGTTGCGCGTAGCCATTGGAGCACAGGCGTTTGATGACGCGGTCGTTGGCACAGTTCCAGGAGCCCAGAGACCCGACGACGACAGCTTCCACGTACTCGTCGCTGTACCGGCTGCGGAGGAGTTCGGCTAGGGGGGCGTACTTTTCCTCTTTCGAGCATCCTTGAAGGCGTCGTCCCCGTTTTCAAAAGCGATGGTTGTTGGAATATGTAAAAATAAACTAAATATATTTTATCTGTTTAGCTAAATTATAGTATATTAAAACTTTATTTTCATTAAGTCTAAGTATTTTTTAAAAACTTAAAATTCCCTTATCCCTAAAGTAAAATATCTAAAGTTTCCTTCCCCCCAACCATCCTCACCAAAGTCCTAACAATGCTTTTGTGGTATGTTGTGGAATATAACGGACTTATTTTTATTATGCATATGCCTGTTTTCTTTTATACACAAAAGCTCTAAAATTACATTTACCTTTTAAAATAGTCTTAAATTATCATACTAAAATAACTTGCTTCACCATCTGACATACTGTAGATGTAAACAAACCATTGGTTGCCACTTAATAATAACTAAATGTTTATAAAATTATTCCATTGGCTGAAAGCTGTGACATCATCTTTGATGTGTCACATCATCTAAATAAAACCAGAAATGACTTTAATTTTCTTTCCAGGTTTGGAAAGTATGCAAATTTGAGCTTGTGAAGCATGGGCAGGGTAGTATAAAAGGAGGTGTTAGTTTTGGTTGTCTAGCAGTGCAGTACAGTGCAGTTCTGAACCCAGTGCAGATGTGTTCTGGTAGGCCTGAAAAAGGCAAATGAAAGGCTGGGCCTTGTTATGTTTTTTTGTGGAAGCTCTTGTAATGACCTGTTTTTGAGACTGGTAGAAGCCATTTTTAGTAACCAGTAAATGGTGAGCTGTGCAAGTAAAATAGAAGTTTTTTTTCTCTTTCTGGCTACCCTGCTCATGCTGGTAATTTTTGAAACAATTTTTCTTGTATTTCTGTCTTATGACTGGATGAACCTTTTGTTCTTCATAAATAAACTGTTTTTTGTCATTCAAGAACTTGTCTTCATTTTGATCCACGCAATACCTCTGATACAAAATTGACATCAAAATTTACAGTAAAAATTAAATGGAAGTTAAATTTGAAAGTACCAGGCTCTGCTAACCCCAACAATGGTAACATCGGGGATCAGGGCAGAGCCGCCTTTGGTCAGGACGATGTCCGGTCAAAGAGAGGAGCCCATCAGAGGTTGGTTGGTTGACCGAACTGACCATCTGCCTTGAGCGGCCTTGACGATCCTTTTGACGACAGCATCGTGGCGGGCTGCTGTAATGCATGAAATGGTTCAAGACATGCTGGAGTGTCTCGGAGCCCGCGCCACACCTGTGGCAAGCCCTCTGGGATTCAGGGATGGAGCCATGTTTGTAAGCATTGAGCGGCACCAGGCCGAGACGAGCATGATGGATGAAGCGCCAGTCAGCGAAGCGGGTGTAGCTCCAGTGGAGAAGAAGTGGGTGCTGGCCTTGCACTTGGAGATATTCTTCCCCGTTTTCCCTTGGTGTTCTAGGGAGAAGAGCTGGTGGGAGCGGGACTTGCGGAGAGCACCGCAGAGGGTCCGGAAGACTTTCCGACTATCAGAGATGGTGGTGTTGCCAAAGGATAGGGAGATGTTTCGAGTATCGTCTATCTCCCAGTGTACGTTAAGACGGGAAGAAGCAGCCCATGCCTTGGTCCAGACGGAGGAGATGGGGTTTGAAGTTTCTTCGAAGGCAGCGACATCCGAAAGAGAGTGGGCGTCATGAGTCCGGCTCCTCACGAAGTCTCGGAGGTCGTCCCAGGCAAGGTCGAGGACGGCGAGGTCCTTGGATGTTAGGAGTTTTAAGGCTCCGTCGAGGTGGGCGACGTCGCTATCTTCCTCCGCCATAGGGATCCCGAAGTGACCCAGCTCAGGGCTACCATAGAGGTAGCCGTTTGAGGCTGAGAATGGGAGGTATAGAGTGTCCTTGATGAGAGGACGAATCCGGTCATCCAGGGTCTTCCATTGGGACTTGGCGTGCTGACCAACCCGCATCGGGAACTGGAGGGTGGGGTAGAAAAAGGCCTTTAGAGCATCAAGCCTTTGCCAAGGGGCGAGAGCAGACTTGAGGAGCGATTCGGCGTGCTGTTGGAATTTGGGCATGGAGACTGGGTCCGTCGGGAACTGGAAGCCGACGGGTTTACCAAGGAATTTTCTCACGTCCCCGTAGGCCATGCAGAGGGTGGGGGACCCATCCAGTAGAAACGTGGTGTCTCTTGCGCCGGCCGGACGTTTCCCGGAGAAATGAAGTGTGAAGCATTTCCTAGCATTTAGGGAGAGACCGAGCTTTGAGGAGGCGTCGGAGGCACGATCCAGCAGCTCTTGGAGACGTCCAGGAGAGTTCGCGAGGAGCAGGATGTCGTCCGCATATGCCAGGACCTCGTGGCGGTGACTTGTGGAAGCAATGGCATGGAGGCGACGTCAGTCCCGATGTTAAAGAGGAGGCCGCTCAGTGGGCACCCTTGGCGGACACCAGTGCACAGGGAGACGGCAGGGACTCTCCGGCGGAGGTGGAAAAGGTGAACGCCCCGGTGTAGATGTCACGCACCAAAGAGAAAGTCTTCTCCAGCACCACAGGACTCAAAGATCCGAAGGATGTCACTGTGAGGTAGCGAGCCAAGAGCATTCAAGAAGTCGAGGGAGGCAAGGCAGAGTTCGGTTTTCTTCCTTCTGGCGAGCTGCAGGAGTTGGTGGAGGACGAAGTTATTCTCGAAAACTCCGTCGTGTGGAAGGAAGCCCTTCTGGGAGGGATGGAGGACATCATGGTCATCGCACCACCGGGTGAGCCTTCTGGCAAGGCTTCCGGCGAATAGCTTGAAGATGGTGGAGCTGAGGGAGATTGGCCGCCAGTTTTTGGGCAAGCTGCGGTATCCCTTCTTGTGGATGAGAATGGTCCTGGATTCCTTCCAGCACTCGGGGATCTTGCGGTGGGCCAGGCAGATATTGAAAATGGTAGCCAGAGTGGCCGCCGAGGGGTCGGCACCTTTCCAGTGGTGGTATGTCATCCTGCCAGGACCGGGTGCGGTGTTCTCAGCAGACGAGAGGCATGACCAGACTTCCACCGAAGAGAACGGGGAGAAATCAACCGGAACCGGGGCAGGAGCAGGATGGAGGAAGAAGTCATCTTTCAAGTCCAGGTGGGGTGGCGAGGGGGACAAAAGAAGTCCGCCACATCATCTGGAGCGAGGTCGCACGGAGCGCTGTAGTCGCCAGTGATGACACGGACAGCACGACAGCGGTTTCGGCAGTAAAGACGTTGGATGGCTTTGTGGTCCCCAGGGTTGATGTTAGGCGGAGGACCAGCAGGACGAGGAGGAGGGACAAAGTCCGAGACGAAGTCAGTATACTCCTCAAGGCACTCAAGAAAGTCCGACCAGGCAGTGGGGGAGTCACTGTTGGCGATCACGTCAAACCGACGAGTGAAGTTGGCAGAAGATGAGGAGTCCACGTCGGCGGGAGCACGGGGAGGGTCATACTCATCAGGAGGACCAGGCAGCAAGTCGATGGGTGTGTCCACGAAGGCAGGGTGAGCGACGTCAGAAGCAGGATCACCGTGTGCAGGAAGATCCACATCATCGTTGGAGAGCCCAGGGGTCGCAGGAGGAGGCGACGGCGGGGGGCCGGCGTTAACGGTCACCTGAAGACTTGAGACGTCCACGGTGCGGCTGGCAACGCGATGGGACGGGTGAGTGGTGCGGTGGTTGTCAAGCCCGCGCCGAGAAGGGAAGGCGAGCTCGCAGTCGGGGCACTGGTGGGGGCACAGGATGAAAGAGGTGACCATCACTGGGTTGCTGGAAAAGCAGCGGTGGGCTTTAACTTTGGTCCGCATATCTTGTGAGCAGAAGGTGCACCAGTACTACACATAAGCGATCTTGTGCCCATGGGAGAAAAGGAGGCGCCTCTTTAAGGAGTGCTTCATCGAAGTCCACCTCTTCGATGAGAATGTCCGGGGGCAGCCAGGCTCGGTGCAAGGGATGCATTCCTCGATCGGGAACCGGAGGTGCAGCGCATCTCCTGTGCGAGATAGGGCAGCAGGCATCGCAGGAGTTGGCGGGAAGGACGGGCTATCAGGAATGCTGGAGGTACTGCCAGACGTGGTGGACACAGGAATCCTCACACGGATACACCATCTACTACGAAGATCCCCGCCCCACAAATAAGACCTAAGCTCAGGCCAATGCCTTACGATAAAGAAATAGAAGATAATATACAGGCACGGGGTGTTATGGCGGTGATGAATCAGATGAAGCAAGCCATAAAAAAGAAAATGTCAGAATATGTAACAGGCAAGAGAACTTTTTGCAAAGAAACTGTAAATGAATTAGATAACATGGTGGCTGACATATGCAAAGTGGGATTCATTGTGGCCTCCAAATATAACGAGGCATTAAAAATTTTGGAGACATACGCCGAAATGGTGACCGGAGAAATGTCAGAGAAGATAGACCAGCTTAAGAGCAAGGTTGAGGAATTGAAGATGAGCACAGGGGTAGACAGTAGACCTGTGGCAACATCGGTGGAGGTGAAGAAATAAGAGCAAAAAGAATATAACATCAGTATAGCTAGTAGGGAGGGCAAGGAGGATCCGATTGACATCAGGAATAACTTGAAAGAAGAATTAGCAAAAGAAAATATCCAACCGAAACCTCAGGATATAATATTTATAGATCATAGTAAAAAAATTATCTTAAAAATGAAAACCAAAAAAGAAGCAGACGAATTATTCACGACTATAAGGGACATGGAGAAATTAAGTGAGCAATATAATATAAAACAGGAGAGAAATACTTCACATAAACTGATGCTCCTGGGAGTACCAAAAGAAGTTACGGCGCAGAACATAGAAGAAGATATAAAGAGACTTGATGAGAACTATGAAATAGAGGCTATTCGTGCTCTGGGAGCCAAGAATATAGTGTCTTGGATTATTGCTCTAGACGGACACACCAAGAAAGAATTAATGGAATGTGACAAGTTTTGCATCTCCATGAACAGGGTCAAGGTTGTACCCTTCGTTGATGCCCCTCGGTGTGCCAGGGCTTGGTCATCGAATTTTCTCCTGCACTTCGGATACTCAATATTGCGCCAGGTGTATGCTGAACCATGATACACGTAGATGTACTGTGGACGAGTTTGTCTGTAAAAATTGTAATGAGTTGAATGATGACACCGGGGGAGTGGATTACAAACATCGTGCTGACTCCCCACAGTGTCCCTTGTACAGAAGCTATAAGGATAATTTAATATACCAAAGTCGAAAAAATAAGGCCTGAAAAAAAAAAAAAAAAACTAATAAATAGAAAATATATATTTACGAAACACAGTACGTGTATTATCACCGCTCACTTTGTTGTTAGGATTTTTAATGACTACTAACTCTAACTCATCAGCCTCACAAGAGAAACTTAACATATTACAAATAAATTAAAACCATTTCAGAAATGCAAACCTACAGCTTTTTAATTTCATAAATGAAGTAAACACACTATATAAAACCATTAATAAAATACAAATAATAGCATATCAAGATCCATCCTTGGTAAAAGGCAAGTTCTATGGCTGCCCACAAAATATAAGAGACTTTAGATCAGAAGCTAATACTTGTGGTATCTTAGTTCTCGACCAAAATGTTCAGGCCCTAGCAATAGGGAAAAGCAAAAATAACGTCTTTGTGAAACTATTTAGTGGAAAAAATTATATTATAGTAGCTTCCCATTATTCTCCTCCAAGAGATGATCTTGTCCAGGACTGTTCAAATTGGAAATCATTCACCGATAAATTGGATAATATCATAATACTAGGTGATTTTAATGCACATAACACTCTCTGGAGCTATGGGGACAGAAATAATGGAGGAAGATTTCTGATAATATGATCTGATAGTAGGAAGATCTGATAATAATAAATGACCCCATGGCCCCCGCAACATTTACCCACATAGGAAATAAAGGGCACCCCGACCTTACAATAGCCACGCATAACATAAGTAATCTCATCACACAATGGCAAGTTTTATTAGATGAAAACGGCTCTGGCCTCCCCTTGCCGACCACTCCACTGCTCCTTTCCTTGGCAAGCCGGTCGGTTTCCATCTTTACACGGATGCTGCCCACATGGAGGTGCTTGCCCTACTTGGGGAAAAGATCCTGTCTTCACACCTCGCTCCCTGGCAGAGATTAGACACCCTGAAGACCTTTGTCTATCCCTCCCTGTTGTATGCAATGAGGACGGACCAATTTCCCAAAGGTAACTGGGCAGATCTGGATGAGCGATTCCGTCCCTTAATCAAAGACACCCTTAGCCTCCCCGCCAGAGCCACCAATGACTACATTTACGGGCATCAAGACAAAGGGTTAGTTGGGCTTCCCCAGGCCGCCTACGATGCGGATGTCGCGCTGATCGACACGGCCTTTAAGCTCCTGACCTCCCCCGATCTCCATATTAGGGACCTTGCCTGGCAGTATTTAAAATTCACCGTTCAAGGGCGCCTTAAGCGCCCTCCTTCCCCCCAAGACTTTTTATCTGGTGTCCACTTTGGTGAGACCGCCAACCTCCTCTCCACTGTGTGGACCCGCGCCCGGGCTGCTTCCGGCAGAATCAAAGTCTGTTGGAGTTTCTCCGACGATTTTGTCTCCCTGTCGGTCGAGGGGAAACCCCTGACTGACAGGCGAAAGGTGTTCCGTTCCCTGAGGGATGCCCATAAAAATTCATACTGTGAGTCTCTCGGGAACCGTCCTGTTCAGGGTAAGACCTTTCATTGTTACTCGAAGGCCAAGGTCTCTTCCCACTTCCTGAGGACTGGCGACTACCTGCGGTTCGCGGACTTTAGGTTTATCCACCGTGCCCGGCTGCGCAATGTTCCATTGAATGCTTACAGTTACTCCCCCAACAATTCATCTTCTAACTGCCGGCGGTGCGCCTATTCGGAGGAAACCCTCCCCCATGTATTAAACCACTGCAACGCCCATATGCCAGTTGTTACCAGTAGGCACAATAAAATTGTCGCCCGGATTGTCGAAGCTGGTAAACGGATGTGGGGTCTCTATTCTGAGAACCGCCCCGTTGGCCGTGACCGACTCCGCCCCGACATCATCTTCTGTAACGGTGACGAAGCACTGGTAATTGACGTCACTGTTCCATTTGAGGACGGCCCGGACGCCTTCGCTGCTGCCAGACGGCAAAAAGTTGATAAATATAAAGCCCTTTGTCAGGAGCTAGAAGGAAGATTCAGGAAGGTATCCTTTGGGGCAATTGTGGTGGGATCTTTAGGTTCTTGGGACCCCCTTCCAATGATAAGGTCTTAGCGAGGATATGCTCCCGCAAATACTCCAACCTTATGAAAAAGCTGATCGTGTCCGACACAATTCGAAAGTCCCGTGACATCTACACGGAGCATATCACTGGGATTAGGCAGGTCGACTACCGTGACCCTGCCAACCATCATCGCTGTCCCTCCCGCTATGGCCGGGGGTCTGCTGTCCGGACCACCTCCACCTCTGGACCGGGTTCCAATGAAGAAGTCGCCACCTCAACTGTACGAGAACCTTCAAGCAACAACATCTCCGGTGTGGCTTCCGTCATCCCAATGGTGTAAAGTGGACTGCATCACCTACAAGGACCGAAGAGAGAGAAAAAAAAAAAAAAAAAAAAAAAAATCTAAAAAATGAAGTGCTTTAGGATGTGTGGCGTGATACCCCGCCATATCACTATGGACTGCGTCACCTCCGGAAAAAAATGATTAAAAAAAAAAACAAGAAAACCTTTGTATATTGTAATTTTCTTTGATTATTGTGATATGCAATTGTAAATAAAAATTGTGTGTGAATGTGTGAAATGGATGATGGATGTATGTTGATGAATGAATGATCTCTCTCAAGTCTATGTTATCCTTGTTTTTAATTTTTTATGTTTATTTCTAATTTTTTATTTGCAATTTTTTATTTTTTCTTTCCTATCAATTTTTTATATTTTTCGCTCACGAAGACGATTTATCGTCTGGTCTTTCCTATCTAGTTTTTTTGTGTTGTTTTTATAAAATTTAAAATTTTCTTTTCCCTTTGATTGGTGTATGATGGTAGCATAGAAAAGCAATGTATAGTATGACCCAATACTTGCAAATATGCTCTTCTGAACCAATCTGTTCTTATCAGCTTAATATCTGATATGGGGACCATCGGTCTCCTACGATATTAAACTAATTTTTGAACAGAGGCTCGCGGTCCGGAATTTATTCCGCCCGAGCCACGAGTTGGCCCGTTATTGCACTGCTTACGGGAACGGCTCACATGAATCTAAAGATAGAACTCACTCTTGCACTAAATGCTCTACTTTCTCCTCGTTCTTCGCATCCTCTGCTTGTCCTAAATGTTCTTCCCCCCCCCCCTTTCATTGCTTCTTTATAACGAACTTGGATTTCCTCTCTTCGACAGCACACCACAATTTCTTAGTACATCTTGCTTGAAGCCGTCTCCTCGTTTCATTGACAATGTCTTTGCATCTTAGGCCTAATTCCCTTCTGCAAAACTAATATTTTCATCTTTGTTACAGAAACCCGGAAGGCACACTTTGATATGAAATGGCTCATGATTGAAGCTGTGTGCACTTTGCCGAAAGTTCAAGATACCTCACCCTGGAAGACCGCGGGCTAACCCCCAACACTGATTTTAACTATCTGAATGAATAATTCGCGTGACAGAAAACTCTCACCTTCAGACAATTGTGAGTTTGACTTAACGCAACGAATGCTGTGGGAGTCGATGGAAGGCGGATCGTCGAAGCGAGGTTTACGCCCAGCTTGTGAAACGGGAAGTAGCGGAAGACCTCTCAGATCAAGTTATGAAGAACGAACTCACCCTCTTTTTCATATTGGGATTCAATTTAAATATTTCTGCAAACGTTCCTATATATATCTGTCCTCGTCTTCGAGTCAAGAGTAAGGCAGTGAGACGTCGGCTGGTACGCTCTCCCCCCAAAAAGTCCAACCTGGCGTTAGGCCTTGCTTTCTTGTCATAAATAAAAATCTTCACTCGTGCCGGGATCCTGATGCTGTGTTCCTGTCTGCGAGGTGATCCGAGGTATAATTGGTAAATTTTTATTATCTATCATTTTCTTTCGTGTTTGGGAGTTTTTCTGGCTGATCTGGCTGGCACGAGTCTTAGTACCGCATACCCGAGAGAAGTCGTTGGGTGTTAGGACCAAACACCACAGCTTCCCTCTCGGGTTAGTAAGGTTGTTAGGATTTTTACCACAGTTAGGATGTTTAGTGTGGGAGGTGCCCCTAATTTTTGATATTGGGATTCAATTTAAATATTTCTGCAAACGTTCCTATATAAATCTGTCCTCGTCTTCGTGTCAAGACTCCCCTTTTCGTAACCTGCTAGGATGAATCCTGTGCGGCATTCTGTCAGCAATCCAAATTTGTTAGGACATCAGACCCTCCAGGAAAGAGTTTCTCTCGGCAGGCATGCCCTCCCTCAGCTTCACAGTATCCAGTTGTTGAGTGGGTATAGGAATGCCCTGCCCCCTAGAGGTGAGATCGGGCTCATTTTTTGTAGCCCGAGCCCGAAGACTTTTAATCCGAGCCCGAGCAATATTATTAAAGTTGGAGCCCGAACCCGAAATTTCAGCTAAAGACAAATAAAATTACCTACTTCATTAATAGGATACAATAAATTTTGGAGCTTCACACACCTTCTAGTGCACCGTGCTGCTATTTTTTGAAATAAGTACGTCTATTTATCCCATGAATCACTTTTTAAAATCTGTTTCAAGGAGAATGTTCAACAAAGGAGAAACTTTTCACGAGCCCGACCGAAATCGTGAATTACAGAGCCCGAGCCAGGCTGAGCCCATCTTATCTCTACCGCCCCCCTCAGCTCTGCTGGGCCTGCCTCATCCGCTCACTCAACGATTCCTGGCGCTCATGGGAGCTTGATCCCGCGTCTTGTCAGATCGCCCCCCTCCCCCGGGACCTTGAGGGAAAATGTTTCATTCGCGGATGCGGCTTTCTCAGCTCCTAGAAGGATTCCGACGGTTGACGCCCCCAAACTCACCAAGCTTGCCACTAACTTCACCCGTTAGCTCGCGCACTCGTTCAGGGTTTGGGAGAAAACATGTTAAGTTTGACCCCATGGTTTCTGCGATGCCTGTTGGTAAGCATAGTATTCAGCGGCCCGTCCTCCCTGTTTCTCTGGTTTGCTCAAACCCGGCTAGCAGCTCACGGTCGGGTAGGGATTCCCCGCGTAGTGTTCCGAAGGGTCCGTCCCCCAACAAGAGGGAAGGTTCCCACTCCTCCCCCGGCTCCTCGGCCCCTGTGTTGGTGGATCCACCGGCTTGTTTTGACGCATTGGTCTCCCCCCCCTTAGCTGAGTTGGTTTCATCCCCCTCGGGGTCTGACTCGAGCTTCAATTCGGCTGCTTTTCATCTAAACCGTTTGGAGAGCCAAGACCTTCCGATAACTGGATCTTCTCTTTCACTTAGCCAAATCTCTTCTCCGCAGCCGAAGGATGTGCAGAATGCTGCCTCCCCTCCCCCTGGCTTTCGAGCCCCCCAGGGGGACGTCTCTCCCCCTCCTGGCTTGCGGGCCCCACCAATGTATAATTCATCCCCTTCTTTGGCCTCTGGTTCGTCTGACTCTAATGCCGTTGTCCTAAATGAGGAGTGCTCTCCCCTTTCGTCTACCTCTGATGCGTCTCGGCTTAGCACCGCGAATGAGACTGGTGCCCCCGAGTCCGATAGCGCTGATGGTCACCAGTGGACCCGTGTATCGGGTAGAAGGCGCATTGATACTCCACGCTCTCTCAGCCTCGCGATCACACCTTCCGTGAAAGGAATGTCATTGTGTTCATCTTTCCGATTGCCTTCCCGCTTAAGTGTACGAAGAAGGGCTGCGTGTCAGTTTTCCACTCTCAGAAGTGGACCGCTACTAAGCAGTCCTTAATAAGGCCCACCACCTTCGGCCCCAGGTTAGGAGAGAGTGCAGACTCTGCAGGGAGGCTCTTCCACCGAAGCTGAGCCGCAACCCCTGTTTCCGTGGCACCCCCTTTTGCCCCTCACCGCCGTCTGGGGAGCACCTTGCGTTTCAATTTGGGCATTGTTCTTCGTCTGCCACTCAATGCGGCCTCCGGAACCATGAGCAAGCGTCTCATAGGGCTCCACCCCCTGCCCCCCTCGTGCTCGGGATCAACTGGCCTCTTCGACGCCATCCCCTGCAAGCAGCCCACCTTCTTTCCTGGGCCCCCCTGCATCCGTACAGGTTGGTGGCACCCAAGATAGTGCTGCTCCCGTCACCCCCGAGGATGACGATGTTTCCGCCCCTGGTGATGGGGAAATGGATGCCATCGAGGAGATTTTGCCTGATCCGGACACGCCTGCCCTGTCTGATCCCTTCGTTTCACGGTTCGCCGAACTCATTCCTGGCTTCTCTACGCACAGATGGAACTCCTTCATCGTAGTACTAGATGACTTCATCTCCTTCGCCCGCAAGCACGTTCGAATTCCCTCTACCGAGACCCTGTCTCGGCCCACGCTGGTTCCGAAGCCTGAGGATCCTGCGTTCATCCAGCGGCTTTATAGGCGCAACCGCCGTCGCGCCGTTAGGCTGATCACTTTATCTGACGCCACGAGGTGTTCCCTCGATACTGGGGCCCTCCGTGAAAAATTTTTTCCAACGGCCCCTCCTTCGTCCGACCTTGGGGTTTTTAGGCGACTTGAAGTACCCCCCAGCACTCCTGGCCTTCACCTTAACCACCAACGAAGTTCTTGCTAAATTGAAAAAATGT
>JAWZYV010018325.1:0-13010 GCA_038373885.1 Cheiracanthium punctorium
ATATTATTGACACACATTCATAAAGACCGTTGTTATAACGTGTATTTCTGCATTATTTCCAACAATTACGCCCCTTTGTTGAAAGTCATTTTCAATAAAGGTTTAGTCCACTGTTTCAAAGTATATTATTGACACACATTCTTAAAGAGCATTGTTATAACGATGTATTTCTGCATATTTCCAACAATTACGCCCCTTTGTTAAAAGTCAATTTAAATAAAGGTTTAGTCCACTGTTTCAAAGTATATTATTGACACACATTCATATACACATTGTGTATACGTCGTATTTCAATTGCCACTTATTTTGCCAGGACAATTACGCCCCTTTGTTGAAAGTCATTTTAAATAAAGGTTTAGTCAACTGTTTCAAAGTATATTATTGACACACATTCATGAAGACCATTGTTATAAAGTGTATTTCTGCATTATTTCCAACAATTACGCCCCTTTGTTGAAAGTCATTTTAAATAAAGGTTTAGTCCACTGTTTCAAAGTACATTATTGACACACATTTTAAAGAGCATTGTTATATCGTGTATTTTTGCCTTATTTCTAACAATTACGTCCCTTTGTTAAAATCAATTGAAATAAAGGTTTAGTCAACTGTTTCAAAGTTATATTATTGACACACATTCAATAAAGACCGTTGTTATAACGTGTATTTCTGCATTATTTCCAACAATTACGTCCCTTTGTTGAAAGTCATTTTAAATAAAGTTTTAGTCCACTGTTTCAAATATATTATTGACACAAATATTTAAAGAGCATTGTTATATCGTGTATTTCTGCATTATTTCCAACAATTACGCACCTTTGTTGAAAGTCATTTAAATAAAGTTTTAGTCCACTGTTTCAAAGTATATTATTGAGACGCATTCATAAAGACCATTGTTATAACGTGTATTTCTGCATTATTTCCAACAATTACGCCCCTTTGTTTAAAGTCATTTTCAATAAAGGTTTAGTCCACTGTTTGAAAGTACATTATTGACACACATTTTTTAAGAGAATTGTTATATCGTGTATTTTTGCCTTATTTCCAACAATTACGCCCCTTTGTTTAAAGTCAATTTAAATACAGGTTTAGTCCACTGTTTCAAAGTATATTATTGATACACATTCATAATGACCATTGTTATAACGTGTATTTCTGCATTATTTCCAACAATTACGCCCCTTTGTTGAAAGTCATTTTAAATAAAGGTTTAGTCCATTGTTTCAAAGTATATTATTGACACACATTCATGAAGACCATTGTTATAACGTGTATTTCTGCATTATTTCCAACAGTTACGTCCCTTTGTTGAAAGGATTTTTAAATAAAGGTTTAGTCCACTGTTTCAAAGTATATTATTGACACAGAGATTTAAAGAACATTGTTATATTGTATATTTTTGCTTTATATCGAACAATTACGTCCCTTTTTTTAAAATCAATTTAAATAAAGGTTTATTCAACTGTTTCAAAGTATATTATTGACACACATTCATAAAGACCGTTGTTATAACGTGTATTTCTGCATTATTTCCAACAATTACGCCCTTTGTTGAAAGTCATTTTCAATAAAGGTTTAGTCCACTTTTTCAAAATACATTATTGACACACATTTTTTAAGAGAATTGTTATATCGTGTATTTCTGCCTTATTTCCAACAATTACGCCCCTTTGTTTAAAGTCAATTTAAATACAGGTTTAGTCCACTGTTTCAAAGTATATTATTGATACACATTCATAATGACCATTGTTATAACGTGTATTTCTGCATTATTTCCAACAATTACGCCCCTTTGTTGAAAGTCATTTTCAATAAAGGTTTAGTCCACTGTTTCAAAGCATATTATTGACACACATTGTTAAAGAACATTGTTATAACGTGTATTTCTGCATTATTTCCAACAATTACGCCCCTTTGTTGAAAGTCATTTTAAATAAAGGTTTAGTCCATTGTTTCAAAGTATATTATTGACACACATTCATGAAGACCATTGTTATAGCGTGTATTTCTGCATTATTTTCAACAATTACGACCCTTTGTTGAAAGTCATTTTAAATAAAGGTTTAGTCCATTGTTTCAAAGTATATTATTGACACACATTCATGAAGACCATTGTTATAACGCGTATTTCTGCATTATTTTCAACAATTACGCCCCTTTGTTGAAAGTCATTTTAAATAAAGGTTTAGTCCACTGTTTCAAAGTATATTATTGACACACATTCATGAAGAACATTGTTATAACGTGTATTTCTGCATTATTTCCAACAGTTACGTCCCTTTGTTGAAAGGATTTTTAAATAAAGGTTTAGTCCACTGTTTCAAATTATATTATTGACACACATTCATAAAGACCGTTGTTATAACGTGTATTTCTGCATTATTTCCAACAATTACGTCCCTTTGTTGAAAGTCATTTTAAATAAACTTTTAGTCCACTATTTCAGAATATATTATTGACAGAAATATTTAAAGAGCATTGTTATACCGTGCATTCCTGCATAATTCCCAACAATGAACGTCCCTTTGTTGAAAGTCATTTTAAATAAAATTTTAGTCAACTGTTTCAAAGTATATTATTGAGACGCATTCATAAAGACCATTGTTATAACGTGTATTTCTGCATTATTTCCAACAATTACGCCCCTTTGTTTAAAGACATTTTCAATAAAGGTTTAGTCCACCGTTTCAAAGTACATTATTGACACACATTTTTTAAGAGAATTGTTATATCGTGTATTTTTGCCTTATATCCAACAATTACGCCCTTTGTTTAAAGTCAATTTAAATACAGGTTTAGTCCACTGTTTCAAAGTATATTATTGATACACATTCATAATGACCATTGTTATAACGTGTATTTCTGCATTATTTCCAACAATTACGCCCCTTTGTTGAAAGTCATTTTCAATAAAGGTTTAGTCCACTGTTTCAAAGCTATATTATTGACACACATTGTTAAAGAACATTGTTATAACGTGTATTTCTGCATTATTTCCAACAATTACGCCCCTTTGTTGAAAGTCATTTAAAATAAAGGTTTAGTCCATTGTTTCAAAGTATATTATTAACACACATTCATGAAGACCATTGTTATAGCGTGTATTTCTGCATTATTTTCAACAATTACGACCCTTTGTTGAAAGTCATTTTAAATAAAGGTTTAGTCCATTGTTTCAAAGTATATTATTGACACACATTCATGAAGACCATTGTTATAACGCGTATTTCTGCATTATTTTCAACAATTACGCCCCTTTGTTGAAAGTCATTTTCAATAAATGTTTAGTACACTGTTTCAAAATACATTATTGACACACATTTTTTAAGAGAATTGTTATATCGTGTATTTTTGCCTTATTCCCAACAATTACGCCCCTTTGTTTAAAGTCAATTTAAATACAGGTTTATTCCACTGTTTCAAAGTATATTATTGATACACATTCATAATGACCATTGTTGTACCGATCATTCCTTCATAATTCCCAACAATTAACGCTCCTTTGTTAAAAATCAATTTAAATAAAGGTTTAGTCAACTGTTTCAAAGTATATTATTGACACACATTCATATACACATATTGTATTCACATTCATATATTCATATTGACTCACATTCATATCCCATTGTTATAGCAACAAAGGGACAATTACGTCCCTTTGTTGAAAGTCATTTTATATAAAAGTTTAGTCAACTGTTTCAAAGTATATTATTGACACACATTCATAAAGACCATTGTTATAAAGTGTATTTCTGCATCATTTCCAACAATTACGTCCTTTTTTTGAAAGGATTTTAAATAAAGGTTTAGTCCACAGTTTCAAAGTATATTATTGACACAGATATTTAAAGAGCATTGTTAAACCGTGTATTTTAGCATTATTGCAACCAATTTCGCCCTTTGGTGAAAGACATTTTAAATAAAGGTTCAATACACTGTTTCCTGTATATTTTTGCCTTACGTTTAACGATAATGTCTCTTTGTTCAAAGGCATTTTTAATAAAACCCTTTGATAATAAGTGCATTATTGACACACATTATAAATAGGTTGTTATACTGTGCATTCCTGCATAATTTCCAACAATTACGTCTCTTTGTTGAAAAGATATTTAAATAAAGGTTTAGTCCACTGTTTGAAAGTATATTATTGACACAGATATTTAAAGAGCATTGTTATGCCGTGTATTTCTGCATTATTTCCAAAAATTACTCCCGTTTTTTGAAAGTCATTTTCAATAAATGTTAAGTCCACTGTTTCAAAGTCTATTATTGACACACATTTCTAAAGAGCATTGTTGTAGCGTGTATTTCTGCATTATTTCCAACAATTACGCCCCTTTGTTCAAAGTCAAGTATATTACTTACAAGTCAAGTATTCTACTTACAAGTATTACTTACACGTCAAGTATATTACTTACATTCAAGTATATTACGCCCCTTTGTTGAAAGGCAAAGTATATTATTGACACACATTCTTAAAGGCCATTGTTTTAACGCGTATTTTCTCATTATTTCATACAATTACGCCCCTTTGTTGAAAGTTATTTGAAATAAAGGTTTAGTCCACTGTTTCCTAAGTAAGTTTAATCCACTGTTAAAGTCTATTATTGACACACATTTCTAAAAAGCATTGTTATAGCGTGTATTTCTGCATTATTCCCAACAATTACGCCCCTTTGTTGAAAGTCATTTTAAATAAAGGTCTAGTCCACAGTTTCAAAGTATATTATTTACACACATTTTAAAAGAGCATTGTTATATTGTGTATTTTTGCCTTATTTCCAACAATTAGGTCCCTTTGTTGAAAGTCATTTTAAATAAAGTTTAGTCAACTGTTCCAAAGTATATTATTGATACACATTCATAAACACCATTCTTATAACGTGTATTTCTGCATTATTTCCAACAATTACGCCCCTTTGTTGAAAGTCATTTTTAATAAAGGTTTAGTCCACTGTTTCCTAAGTAAGTTTAGTCCACTGTTAAAGTCTATTATTGACACACATTTCTAAAGAGCATTGTTATAGCGTGTATTTCTGCATTATTCCAGCAATTACGCCCCTTTGTTGAAAGTCATTTTCAATAAAGGCTTTGTCCATTGTTTCAAAGTATATTATTGACACACATTCATAAAGACCATTGTTATAGCGTGTATTTCTGCATTATTTCCAACAATTACGCCCCTTTGTTGAAAGTCATATTAAATAAAGGTCTAGTCCACAGTTTCAAAGTATATTATTTACACACATTTTAAAAGAGCATTGTTATATCGTGTATTTTTGCCTTATTTCCAACAATTACGTCCCTTTGTTGAAAGTAATTTTAAATAAAGATTTAGTCAACTGTTTCAAAGTATATTATTGATACACATTCTGAAAGACCATTGTTTTAACGTGTATTTCTTCATTATTTCAAACAATTACGCCCCTTTGTTGAAAGTCCTTTTAAATAAAGGTTTAGTCCACTGTTTCAAAGTATATTATTGACACACATTATTAATGGCCATTGTTATAACGTGTATTTCTTCATTATTTCAAACAATTACGCCCCTTTGTTGAAAGTCATTTTAAATAAAGGTTTAGTCCACTTTTTCAAAGCATATTATTCACACACATTCTTAAAGAACATTGTTATAACGTGTATTTCTGCATTATTTCCAACAATTACGCCCCTTTGTTGAAAGTCATTTTAAATAAAGGTTTAGTCCATTGTTTCAAAGTATATTATTGACACACATTCATGAAGACCATTGTTATAGCGTGTATTTCTGCATTATTTTCAACAATTACGACCCTTTGTTGAAAGTCATTTTAAATAAAGGTTTAGTCCATTGTTTCAAAGTATATTATTGACACACATTCATGAAGACCATTGTTATAGCGCGTATTTCTGCATTATTTTCAACAATTACGCCCCTTTGTTGAAAGTCATTTTAAATAAAGGTTTAGTCCATTGTTTCAAAGTATATTATTGACACACATTCATGAATACCATTGTTACAACGTGTATTTCTGCATTATTTCCAAAAGTTACGTCCCTTTGTTGAAAGGATTTTTAAATAAAGGTTTAGTCCACTGTTTGAAAGAATATTATTGACACAGATATTTAAAGAGCATTGTTATATTGTATATTTTTGCTTTATATCGAACAATTACGTCCCTTTTTTTAAAATCAATTTAAATAAAGGTTTATTCAACTGTTTCAAAGTATATTATTGACACAAATTCATAAAGACCGTTGTTATAACGTGTATTTCTGCATTATTTCCAACAATTACGCACCTTTGTTGAAAGTCATTTTCAATAAAGGTTTAGTCCACTGTTTCAGAGTATATTATTGACACAAATATTTAAAGAGCATAGTTATCCTGATCATTCCTTCATAATTCCCAACAATTAACGCTCCTTTGTTAAAAATCAATTTAAATAAAGGTTTAGTCAACTGTTTCAAAGTATATTATTGACACACATTCATATACACATATTGTATTCACATTCATATATTCATATTGACTCACATTCATATCCCATTGTTATAGCAACAAAGGGACAATTACGTCCCTTTGTTGAAAGTCATTTTATATAAAAGTTTAGTCAACTGTTTCAAAGTATATTATTGACACACATTCATAAAGACCATTGTTATAAAGTGTATTTCTGCATCATTTCCAACAATTACGTCCTTTTGTTGAAAGGATTTTTAAATAAAGGTTTAGTCCACTGTTTCAAAGTATATTATTGACACAGATATTTAAAGAGCATTGTTAAACCGTGTATTTTAGCATTATTGCAACCAATTTCGCCCTTTGTTGAAAGACATTTTAAATAAAGGTTCAATACACTGTTTCCTGTATATTTTTGCCTTACGTTTAACGATAATGTCTCTTTGTTCAAAGACATTTTTAATAAAACCCTTTGATAATAAGTGCATTATTGACACACATTATAAATAGGTTGTTATACTGTGCATTCCTGCATAATTTCCAACAATTACGTCCCTTTGTTGAAAGGATATTTAAATAAAGGTTTAGTCCACTGTTTCAAAGTATATTATTGACACAGATATTTAAAGAGCATTGTTATGCCGTGTATTTCTGCATTATTTCCAAAAATTACTCCCGTTTTTTGAAAGTCATTTTCAATAAATGTAATATTCAATAAATGTAAATTTCAATAAAAACAAAGGGACAATTACGTCCCTTTGTTGCTATAACAATGGGGTATGAATGTGAGTCAATATGAATATATGAATGTGAATACAATATGTGTATATGAATGTGTGTCAATAATATACTTTGAAACAGTTGACTCAACCTTTATTTAAAATTGATTTTTAACAAAGGAGCGTTAATTGTTGGGAATTATGAAGGAATGATCAGGATAACTATGCTCTTTAAATATTTGTGTCAATAATATACTCTGAAACAGTGGACTAAACCTTTATTGAAAATGACTTTCAACAAAGGGGCGTAATTGTTGGAAATAATGCAGAAATACACGTTATAACAACGGTCTTTATGAATTTGTGTCAATAATATACTTTGAAACAGTTGAATAAACCTTTATTTAAATTGATTTTAAAAAAAGGGACGTAATTGTTCGATATAAAGCAAAAATATACAATATAACAATGCTCTTTAAATATCTGTGTCAATAATATTCTTTGAAACAGTGGACTAAACCTTTATTTAAAAATCCTTTCAACAAAGGGACGTAACTTTTGGAAATAATGCAGAAATACACGTTATAACAATGGTCTTCATGAATGTGTGTCAATAATATACTTTGAAACAATGGACTAAACCTTTATTTAAAATGACTTTCAACAAAGGGGCGTAATTGTTGAAAATAATGCAGAAATACGCGCTATAACAATGGTCTTCATGAATGTGTGTCAATAATATACTTTGAAACAATGGACTAAACCTTTATTTAAAATGACTTTCAACAAAGGGTCGTAATTGTTGAAAATAATGCAGAAATACACGCTATAACAATGGTCTTCATGAATGTGTGTCAATAATATACTTTGAAACAATGGACTAAACCTTTATTTAAAATGACTTTCAACAAAGGGGCGTAATTGTTGGAAATAATGCAGAAATACACGTTATAACAATGTTCTTTAAGAATGTGTGTGAATAATATGCTTTGAAAAAGTGGACTAAACCTTTATTTAAAATGACTTTCAACAAAGGGGCGTAATTGTTTGAAATAATGAAGAAATACACGTTATAACAATGGCCATTAATAATGTGTGTCAATAATATACTTTGAAACAGTGGACTAAACCTTTATTTAAAAGGACTTTCAACAAAGGGGCGTAATTGTTTGAAATAATGAAGAAATACACGTTAAAACAATGGTCTTTCAGAATGTGTATCAATAATATACTTTGAAACAGTTGACTAAACCTTTATTTAAAATTACTTTCAACAAAGGGACGTAATTGTTGGAAATAAGGCAAAAATACACGATATAACAATGCTCTTTTAAAATGTGTGTAAATAAAATACTTTGAAACTGTGGACTAGACCTTTATTTAATATGACTTTCAACAAAGGGGCGTAATTGTTGGAAATAATGCAGAAATACACGCTATAACAATGGTCTTTAGAAATGTGTGTCAATAATAGACTTTAACAGTGGACTAAACTTACTTAGGAAACAGTGGACTAAACCTTTATTAAAAATGACTTTCAACAAAGGGGCGTAATTGTTGGAAATAATGCAGAAATACACGTTATAAGAATGGTGTTTATGAATGTGTATCAATAATATACTTTGAAACAGTTGACTAAACTTTATTTAAAATGACTTTCAACAAAGGGACCTAATTGTTGGAAATAAGGCAAAAATACACGGTATAACAATGCTCTTTTAAAATGTGTGTAAATAATATACTTTGAAACTGTGGACTAGACCTTTATTTAAAATGACTTTCAACAAAGGGGCGTAATTGTTGGGAATAATGCAGAAATACACGCTATAACAATGCTTTTTAGAAATGTGTGTCAATAATAGACTTTAACAGTGGATTAAACTTACTTAGGAAACAGTGGACTAAACCTTTATTTCAAATGACTTTCAACAAAGGAACGTAATTGTATGAAATAATGAGAAAATACGCGTTAAAACAATGGCCTTTAAGAATGTGTGTCAATAATATACTTTGCCTTTCAACAAAGGGGCGTAATATCCCTGAATGTAAGTAATATACTTGACGTGTAAGTAATACTTGTAAGTAGAATACTTGACTTGTAAGTAATATACTTGACTTTCAACAAAGGGGCGTAATTGTTGGAAATAATGCAGAAATACACGCTACAACAATGCTCTTTAGAAATGTGTGTCAATAATAGACTTTGAAACAGTGGACTTAACATTTATTGAAAATGACTTTCAAAAAACGGGAGTAATTTTTGGAAATAATGCAGAAATACACGGCATAACAATGCTCTTTAAATATCTGTGTCAATAATATACTTTGAAACAGTGGACTAAACCTTTATTTAAATATCCTTTCAACAAAGGGACGTAATTGTTGGAAATTATGCAGGAATGCACAGTATAACAACCTATTTATAATGTGTGTCAATAATGCACTTATTATCAAGGTTTATTAAAAATGCTTTGAACAAAGAGACATTATCGTTAAACGTAAGGCAAAAATATACAGGAAACAGTGTATTGAACCTTTATTTAAAATGTCTTTCACCAAAGGGCGAAATTGGTTGCAATAATGCTAAAATACACGGTTTAACAATGCTCTTTAAATATCTGTGTCAATAATATACTTTGAAACTGTGGACTAAACCTTTATTTAAAAATCCTTTCAAAAAAGGGACGTAATTGTTGGAAATGATGCAGAAATACACTTTATAACAATGGTCTTTATGAATGTGTGTCAATAATATACTTTGAAACAGTTGACTAAACTTTTATATAAAATGACTTTCAACAAAGGGACGTAATTGTCCTTTGTTGCTATAACAATGGGATATGAATGTGAGTCATATGAATATATAAGTGAATACAATATGTGTATATGAATGTGTGTCAATAATATACATTGAAACAGTTGACTAAACCTTTATTTAAATTGATTTTTAACAAAGGAGCGTTAATTGTTGGGAATTATGAAGGAATGATCGTTATAACAATGGTCATTATGAATGTGTATCAATAATATACTTTGAAACAGTGGACTAAACCTGTATTTAAATTGACTTTAAACAAAGGGGCGTAATTGTTGGGAATAAGGCAAAAATACACGATATAACAATTCTCTTAAAAAATGTGTGTCAATAATGTACTTTGAAACAGTGGACTAAACCTTTATTTAAAATGACTTTCAACAAAGGGGCGTAATTGTTGGAAATAATGCAGAAATACACGTTATATAACACATGGTCTTTATGAATGTGTGTCAATAATATACTTTGAAACAGTTGACTAAACCTTTATTTAAAATGACTTTCAACAAAGGGACGTAATTGTTGGAAATAATGCAGAAATACACGTTATAACAATGGTCTTCATGAATGTGTGTCAATAATATACTTTGAAACAATGGACTAAACCTTTATTTAAAATGACTTTCAACAAAGGGCGTAATTGTTGAAATAATGCAGAATACACGTTATAACAATGGTCTTCATGAATGTGTGTCAATAATATACTTTGAAACAGTGGACTAAACCTTTATTTAAAATGACTTTCAACAAAGGGCGTAATTGTTGAAAATAATGCAGAAATACACGTTATAACAATGGTCTTATGAATGTGTGTCAATAATATACTTTGAAACAGTGGACTAAACCTTTATTTAAAATGACTTTCAACAAAGGGGCGTAATTGTTGGAAATAATGCAGAAATACACGGTATAACAATGGTCTTTAAAATGTGTGTCAATAATATACTTTGAAACAGTGGACTAAACCTTTATTGAAAATGACTTTCAACAAAGGGGCGTAATTGTTGGAATAATGCAGAAATACACGTTATAACAATGGTCTTATGAAATGTGTGTCAATAATATACTTTGAAACAGTGGACTAAAACCTTTATTTAAAATTGACTTTAAACAAAGGGGCGTAATTGTTGGAATATAATGGCAGAAATACACGATATAACAATGCTCTTTAAAAATGTGTGTCAATAATATACTTTGAAACAGTGGACTAAACCTTTATTGAAAATGACTTTCAACAAAGGGGCGTAATTGTTGGAAATAATGCAGAAATACACGTTATAACAATGGTCTTTATGAATGTGTGTCTCAATAATATACTTTGAAACAGTTGACTAAACCTTTATTTAAAATGACTTTCAACAAAGGGACGTACATTGTTGGAAATAATGCAGAAATGCACGGTATAACAATGCTCTTTAAATATGTGTGTCAATAATATACTTTGAAACAGTGGACTAAACCTTTATTTAAAATGACTTTCAACAAAGGGACGTAATTGTTGGAAATAATGCAGAAATACACGTTATAACAATGGTCTTATGAATGTGTGTCAATAATATACATTGAAACAGTGGACTAAACCTTTATTTAAAATGACTTTCAACAAAGGGGCGTAATTGTTAGAAATAAGGCAAAAATACACGATATAACAATGCTCTTTAAAATGTGTGTCAATAATATACTTTGAAACAGTGGACTAAACCTTTATTTAAAATGACTTTCAACAAAGGGGCGTAATTGTTGGAAATAATGCAGAAATACACGTTATAACAATGGTCTTTATGAATGTGTGTCAATAATATACTTTGAAACAGTTGACTAAAACTTTATTTAAAATGACTTTCAACAAAGGGACGTAATTGTTGGAAATAAGGCAGAAATACACGATATAACAATGCTCTTTAAAATGTGTGTCAATAATATGACTTTGAAACAATGGACTAAACCTTTATTGAAAATGACTTTCAACAAAGGGGCGTAATTGTTGGAAATAATGCAGAAATACACGTTATAACAACGGTCTTTATGAATGTGTGTCAATAATATACTTTGAAACAGTTGACTAAACTTTTATATAAAATGACTTTCAACAAAGGGACGTAATTGTCCTTTGTTGTATAACAATGGGATATGAATGTGAGTCAATATAAAAATATTGTGAATACAATATGTGTATATGAATGTGTGTCAATAATATACTTTGAAACAGTTGAACTAAACCTTTATTTCAATTGATTTTCAACAAAGGGACGTAATTGTTGGAAATAAGGCAAAAATACACGATATAACAATGATCTTTAAAAATGTGTGTCCATAATGTACTTTGAAACAGTGGACTAAACCTTTATTTCAAATGACTTTCAACAAAGGTGCGTAATTGTTTGAAATAATGCAGAAATACACGTTATAACAATGGTCTTTAAGAATGTGTGTCAATAATATACTTTGAAACAGTGTGACTAAACCTTTATTTAAAATGACTTTCAACAAAGGGGCGTAATGTGTTGAAAATAATGCAGAAATACGCGTTATAACAATGGTCTTCATGAATGTGTGTCAATAATATACTTTGAAACAATGGACTAAACCTTTATTTAAAATGACTTTCAACAAAGGGACGTAATTGTTGGAAATAATGCAGAAAATAACACGTTATAACAATGGTCTTCATGAATGTGTGTCAATAATATACTTTGAAACAATGGACTAAACCTTTATTTAAAATGACTTTCAACAAAGGGCCGTAATTGTTGGGAATTATGCAGGATTGCACGGTATAACAATGCTCTTTAAATATTTCTGTCAATAATATATTCTGAAATAGTGGACTAAAACTTTATTTAAAATGACTTTCAACAAAAGGACGTAATTGTTGGAAATAATGCAGAAATACACGTTATAACAACGGTCTTTATGAATGTGTGTCAATAATATAATTTGAAACAGTTGACTAAACCTTTATTTCAATTCATTTTTAACAAAGGGACGTAATTGTGTAGAAATAAGGCAAAAAATACACGATATAACAATGATCTTT
>JAWZYV010018326.1:0-30930 GCA_038373885.1 Cheiracanthium punctorium
ATTTGAGACAAGATATTCATCTTTCCCCCTTCCTAGCATTGTCGCACCGTCCTGTAGCTGTGCGTCGTTTTAAGAAGTAAAATAAAAGTTTTACCATCTTTCTACAATTGAGTCCCTTGTAGTATGTGTGTGTGTCGCAAAGTGCTATACCAGGATTATTGCTCTGCAGCACAACGTTTTTTTCACTATATGCTACTATATGCACAACGTTTTTTTCACTATATGGCTACGAAAGTAAACCTTAAAATTTTTTCAATCACTCTAAAAGCAATTTCTTTTTGAAAATCAGTATAATTGGTATTTCGTTTTGAATATATATGTGTGTGTGTGTGTGTGTGCGTGTGAGACTTAATACTTCATCTCGGGGAGTGATTGTTAACCGCCGTTCAGAATAGCGTTGCTATGGGACTCTGAACACGGTTAATTATGATACGCTTTCTAGTAAATGGAACAAGAAAGACAAATACAGGACACTCATGGTTTATAATGCTCTCTCTAATATAATAAAAACGGAAGGCAAATAAGGTCTACGCATGAATAATTATGCGTTTTTCAATGTAATGAAGCAAAAAAAGAAAGAGGGCCGACGCATGAATTATGATACATTTTTAATATACAGCACTTTAGTGCATGTTTAGAATATAAAAGTGTTCCATACTTTTCTTTTTTTTAATTTAGGATTGAAAATTGAATGATTATTTTTATGCGAAATTACAAACTTGATTCACTGCCTACAATCAAAAATTATTTCTTCAATTCACAGAAATTTTTACTTCCTTGTACGTAGTATAAGGAAGTAATGTGATCCCGAAAAATTTTGGGGGCCAAATTTCGACAAAAAAACCGATTTTGACTACCTCTAAATTTAATTTAAAAATTTTTTTCGATGCCGTCTGTACGTACGTACGTACGTACGTACGTACGTACGTATGTATGTAACTCGCATATCTCAAAAACTATTGGTCGTAGAATGTTGAGATTTGATATTTAGGATTCTTCTATGATCTAGTTGTGCACCTCCCCTTTTGGTGGCAATCGAATGGATAGTTTATGTACAGGACCGCCCAAAAGATTCGAAATACATTACGCTCTATGGGCCGAAATTCATTAAACTCGCCTAACTCAAAAGCTATTAGGCGTAGAATGTCGAAACTTCATATTTTGGATAGTTGTAACATCTAGTTGTGCACTTCCCCTTTTGGTTCCATTCGACTGGATAGTTTATCTACAGGACTGCCCAAAACATTCGAAATACATTACGCTCAATGGGCCGAAACTCATTAAACTCGCATATCTCAAAAACTGTTAGGCGTAGAATGTTGAAACTTTATATTTAAGATTGTTGTAACATCTAGTTGTGCACCTCCCCTTTCGATTCCATTCGACTGAATAGTTTATCTACAGAACCGCCCAAAAGATTCGAAATACATTACGCTCTATGGGCCGAAATTCATCAAAGCGTTTTTTAGAGGTATTGGGCTATTTCAAACGACTCAGAAGTGATGTATGCTGTAAAGAGTTAGAAAATGAATTTCTCCATTAAAAAAAGTGTCTTTATCATTTGTAGTTCTGCTACAGGAACACTCAAAAGATTTCCAATACATTACGGTCAATGGCAATTTTAGGGGCATTCATCCATTTCAAGCACAATATCGTCCTACCACATAAGTTAGGTAATGGTCCGACCACGGTCACGTGCCTCCCTGAAGAACTATGCCAAAAGCCGCCAAGCTTGGCGACTTTTGGTGTACGTGTGTGCATATTTAACTCTCAAATCTCAAAAACTATTATGAAATTTCATATATAAGAATGTTGTAACATCTAGTTGTGCATCTCGATTTTTGGTTCCAATCTACTGGAGAGTTTATTTACAGGACCACCCAAAAGAATTTCAGTACCTTAATGTCTATGGACATCTTCAATATAATACAACTGTAGACAGTCATTGTTTCGTACATGCCCAAAATCTCGCCGTCTGTCCTCGACCTTGGCGAGTTTTGGCGAAATATCGCCAAATTTGGCGATAGTCAGTCATTTGGTCCATGCCTAAAGTATCGCCATTTGTCATCATTCTTGGCGAGTTTTGGCGAAATATCGCCAAATTTGGCGATAATCTGTCTTTTTTGGTCCATGCTTAAAATCTCGCCAAATGTCGTCGACATTGACGAGTTTCGCCGAAATATCGCCAAATTTGGCCGCCAAAATTATTTCGTATTTTGTATAACTCTAAAACTTTAACCCGTAGAATTTTGAACTTTTGTCTTTAGAACTATATTATAATATCCAACTGTTTTCAATATCTTTTTTGACAGCAATCGACTGGGAATTTATTTAGAGGGTGAGCCAAATGACTTTAAATACATTAAGGTGTATGGATGCATTCAATTCATTGAAAGTCTGTGGTCAATGACTACTTTGGCTACCCCAAGATCTCGCTGACTATCTCAAGTTTGTCGGCTTTTGGTGAAATATCGCCAAATAAAGTGTCAGAAGGAAATCTTTCAAATTGAACTCAGCTTGGCGATATCGAAATATTTGGCTAGAAATCGCTAAACCTTACTATTATTGATATTTTATCTCTTTCAAACAAATAAATTTAGAGGAAGTGCGTCGAAAATATTTTTGACCTAATGGACGTGCAAGGAAGTCATGTGTTGGACACATCAGATTTTTCTGGCAGCAATGCTGCCGGAATATCTCCGTTTCTTTTTTAATACCGTCAACCGAAAAAACTTCATAAGATTAAACTAATTTTTTTACCTCTTCTTCAGATCTCGGGAAGAAGAATTCACGTAAATATTACGTTTCCACAGAGTACTCAACTTGGCAATTTCGCTGAAAAATGAGGGATATATTAGTATATAATGACGAGTTTTTTTTTTTTTTTTCCTGGGAGTTCAGATTCAGAAAATATTGAGGTAGAGGGGAACTATTACCCGATTTTCCATTGATGTTGACGCCCATGGCTTACTGTCCTCTGAGAGATCACGGATTTCACATCATAGGGTGGAGAGCGCGTGCTTTTTCGCAGTAAATGAAGTTATTCAAAATTCCGCGAGGAAGGCTGATGGCATAATGCCATGTTGAAACGCGCTACTCTCTCATTAGCCGGCTAGATTTCGGACACCTTGCGACCCCTCTTAGTGTCCTTTATTTATTTTTACTTGCGCATATACATTAAGCAAGGTTGAGGATCTGGCAAAGCCGAATTGCGATGTTCCCTCCCCCACTCCAAAAAAAAAAAAAAAAAAAAAAAAAAAAAAAAAAAAAAAAATGAATGTTCATTATCATCTATAACACCTGATGCCGCTGAGCGTTTCTCCCTTTTGGATGGTTCTATAATGATAGGCCCGCTCGTCAAAATAACGGTGTCTTGCGGGAATGGGTTATAATAACCAAATCGGTCTCATTTTGGAGCATATTTTTCCTTACTTTTGGCCTGTGCTGGAGATGCTTTAGTGCCTTCTACGTCTCTAATCCATATCGAGAGTTTTTCCATGTATAAATGCAGTGCCTAAATTTCCATGTTCAAGCACTTGGCTTGATCCAGCAAGCAAAGTACCACTGGAATCAAAGTAATCGCCCAGGTGCATATTAACATTCTGCCATTTATTTGGAAACACAGGAGTGCGCCAATTTCAAGCCAAGGGAGGGTGTCACAGTTGTCTTCTTTTGAGAACTTAAAAAGCAATTTAAACTGCATTTTAAGCACTCAACTGCATTTTAAGCACCATGCCTTCAAAGTTATGTGTAGAGAAATAGAACACGCACTAAACATAAACATGACTTTGTAACTAAACATAACTTTGAGTGCTTAAAAAGCAGTTTAAGTAACGTTTTAAGTTCTCAAAATAAAAGTAAACAACTGTGACACCCTCACTTGGCCTGAAATTAACGCAAAGTGGGTGCTCCACTGCGATATTCGAAAACGATGCGATATTTGAAAGGCGAGATACGCGCTTCTGTGCTTCGAAATCAATGGCAGACTGTTAATATGCAGCCAGCCGGGCTGGCTTTGTGACACTTGATTATAATAGGCAAGATCAAATTGGAGATGGATCGAGCCAAACTCACTCACTTCCTCAGTTAGCATCTTAGATCTTTGACATATTTTGATGGTTCCAAGTTGTTGGATAGTTCTGAAAAGATATATGAGGTAAAGCTTGTTAAAAGATTTTTGATACATTGCCTTCAGCACAGACTCTAAAACTTAATACTCCATAACCAAACTTAATACATCTACATCAAGTGACTTCCGAGCAAACTTGCATTTATTGTATTCTTGCATGTCTGTGGCTCTCAAGGCAAGATCTTAGTGGAAATCCATTGTTAATTCTGGATTTCTAGAGTGTGTATATACAATGTCATGGGCCTGACATCCATGCTAGTCTTTGCAGCGAGAGCAGCAATAACAACGTATCTCCCCGGAATATCATTATACTCACGGGAGACTGGCGAGCTCCCAATCAAATATTTGCCATCCATCTAATAGAAATGTTTCTAGAGGAAATTTTTCGTTCTTTTGAACGAAATGAAATTCGGTAGAGTGATAGATAATTATTCAATCAAATATATTGATTGACAATATGTCCGAATTATAAAAAAAAAGATTGAAACTTGTGTTGATTTATGAGAGGAGTATCGTATGTAAAGGTAGGAGGTGCCATAACATTTACATTGACCAATGCCCGATTGTGACCAGTAAGAATCATTGATGAGGTATCTGTTATTAGCAATTTCAGCATACCTAATTCATTTGAAAAGAAATAAAGAAACATTTCAACATATTGTAAAGACTTCCTCCAACTACAAAAATCAGTTTGAAGTTGTTTCTTCGATTTTCTTTAACTAAGTATCAAAACGCTTGAATATCCACCTTTCTTTCTTATCTGAATATATTAACATTTCTGTTCAAAGAACCTTGATATTCAAATGGCCATCTTGAAAGAGTACATCCCCCAACGAAAATTAACAACCGTACTTAAGAGCAAATACGCACGCTCATCAAGTACAAAGAGTTCCCGCTAGAGGGCAATTATCTATCCAGCAATTACATTGAGGAGACCGTGACAGGCCCAAAACAAAAGCTCCTTATTTGAAAGATAGGTTCCAAACTTTTTTAGCTTAAGTATTAGTCATAGCTTCCAATGGTTACAAATGGGGCTATCTTGCTTCACAGAAGAAAAAAAAATAACCAGCGGTATTCTACACAAGAAACGATGGTTTGATCATGTCAGTTTTTAGTTCTTTTGCAAGAACTCTCTTACAGTGGAATCATCCAATAGCTCGAACAAGGTGCTGTTTCTTTTCAAGTCAAATAATTAAGCAGAGCACTTATCATCACTAAATGTCCTCTGCAATAAGCAAGACGGGGCACTTGTAAACAATAAAACTTTTGTGGTTCAGAAAAGCATTCCTACAGCGTCATGCTAAATAATTAGAAAATAACCAAGGCCTCATTTAACATCGCGTGACAGACACTATAACAACACTTAAAAAGTCAAATTAGTTTCTTTAGTTGGAATAAATCTTTAGAATCTATTGAAATTGCTCTAATTATTTAAATTAGATATGTGCTATTTCTTAATTATAGGTACCCCTTCAGCAGCGCACACTGATCACCGTAAGGCCAGGATTGTTGACTCCTTTATAGAAACAAATTAAGAGCAAAAACATGATATACGGGGAGAACCTTGGTTTCATATGTGTACAGATACGCCAATTTCTCTTTGAATCACATATTTACACAATACCATGCTTTCACTTACACTAGAAGCAATAAAAAATTAAGTTCATCAAAAATTTAGTTACCGTTATTTTATCCCAATAATTCGATTTAACAGAACAAGATCATTAGTTAAATAACACCATAAAAATTTTGTTAAAAGATCAGGAAACATTTTTTTTTTCTTCCTGTTATAAGTCCTTCAGTTAGCCACTAAACTAAATGAATTCGATTACGGCACAAATTCAGTATTTTAATAGAGCTGTGAAGTTAAATTCGATTCATATATCCAGGGCCTTATTATCGCATGGGCAAATCGGTACTTTGCCCAGGGCCCCCAATTTCAAATGTTGTTCTGAAATGTTCTTTTATATGTCAAAATTTTATAAAAAGGAAAACAAATTTTATAGTTGTGGGCCCCCAAATTCATCAATGCCCGGTGCCCCTGTTGGTCATAATCGGGTCCTGGATATAATCCGCCTACCCTCCCTCTGAGTACTCTCACTGCTCACAGACTCTCACTGCTTGGAGGGGGGTAGGTAGGAAGAAATTCCTCAGTAGCAATTCAAGCATTTCGAGGTAATGAACTGTCATAACATAACACAAAGCCCGGCAGCCATGTAATCTAACACGATAGAGCCGTTTCTCTCGTTTTTCCGTTTACGCAGGCAGTCGTAAAATTCCATTACTTTTTTTTTCTTTCTCTCATTTCGTGATCTAACGAAACTAAAATAATGGGAAACGAGCATTAAAATATTCTGAAACTGTCAAAGCCTCGTATTTTTTTAACAGTTTTTTGATTTATGATAGGAAAAAAAAAAGAGCTCCCGGGAGCTCCAATGAGGAAGTGAAAGTTGTTATACACATCAGGCAAACAGGCAATTGTTATAGACTTAAGAAAAGGAACAAAAATGTGATTTGTAAAAACGCGATTCAGTGGAAAACGCACATAAAAATATGAGTAGCTGCGGGGCGAGCGACGGTTGCCGGCGATAAATAGCTGGGGATGAACTAACCCTTTGAAGAGCAAGTAATTTCACATCGATATAGAAGAACATCTGGATAGACTACCCAACGCTGAAAAAGTGCAGCCTTTGACATCTCGCTCGATGGCAAAGGCTGCACTACCGACATCATGGACGTCACTACCGACCCATATAGTTGTACCGTACAATAATAGTTGCACTACCGGCATCATGTCACATCACTACCGACATCATGGCGGTTGATCAAATATACCATCTCGGGCCAAAGAGTTAAAGAAGTTTTCTGACACAGCTGTCTGTGCTGCCGTTCAACCATTTTTACGTCTATATAGAAGAACAACTGGCTATACTGTCCAATGCTATTGCCTCACTATATTGACTTATATTGACTCACAATACTTCGCGTTGGATTTACATAGAGAACCTATTCTCAATGTATAAATACTGAATTTATTTTTGTAAACTTAATAGTGTGCACATATTTCAATAACTAACATATGTTGATGTATATGATACATATCTTATTCACTGATATTTTGTTTAAAGGAACGTTAACTATCTCAAAATATGATATCTGGTTTTTTTTTTTTTTTTTTTTTTTTTTTTAAGTAGCTAAATGATTGATTGATTCACTTTTAACGGCTTCATTTTTACCAGAAATGCTGACAAAAAAGTAGCTTTATTTTTCTGCATATAATTAAACACCATACCTTACAGAACAGGAAAAAAAAGAACTTTTACTGAAATATTCACTTTTTATGCATTTACACACTTTTTAATTGCGCAGTTTTGGAACACAAAATTTCCCCCTAAATGTTTGCTTTTTGCAAGTACACTCTTCATGCAACGAAGAATGTTTTACAGGATCTTAAGGCTGTTCTTCGAAAAAAAAGAACTCTGTTTTTAGGCTTGCTACACAAACTGAAATAAACTAATAGCACCAGGGTCTCCAAAACATTCCAGACGGTTCTTCATAAGCTGTTTTACACACTGCGATAAGCGAAAACACTGTGGCTTTCGTGAATTTTTCAGAAAAAATTCTTAAACATGGATCTGAGCTGCAAGATTTTTCGAAGAGTGACACGCTTTGCGAAAATTTCCGATTTTTAAGAATTTTTTCTAAAAGTTTTGAAACGAATACAGATTGGCCTGTCTTCGCAGAATGTAATACAGCTTGTAAAAAGACAGTTTCAAAATTTTGAAGTGCCTGCCATAATTAGTTTATTTGTAATTATGTACCAAAATCACATGATTTTTTCGAATAACACCGTTAAACAAAAATTCGTCTTGTATTTAAGAAAAGCTCTTTCGGATGCACCTAGGTGTGAAAACAGCTCAGAAGCTAACGACTTTTGTTTATTTATTTTGTATACCCTTCTTGATGTGAGATGTGGCGATAGGTAGGTAATCAAAAGGTCAACAGCTCAAAGATAATTGTCCAGGTGTGGAATTACACTCACACCAATATATATATATATATTTTCCTTTTAAGATATATATTGCTGTTGTATCAGAAACCGGTTATAGAGAAACTTGCTCGGAATTCATCTCTTTACTTACTAGGCACGTTCAGTGTGGTTTTGCAACAGTTTGTTCTTTTGAGAAAACGACAAATTTTCGGAATTGAGATTTTTTCCAAGGCGGACCTGCTCTGGCCACGAGAAAAAAATCGGTCTGTCACTACGGGCAGCAAATCCGTAGCCAGGGGTGGTTTTGGGGATTCGCCCATTTCCTTCCCCCGAAATTTTTTTTCTTGGCTACGGCTTTGAGGGAAGTTCGGTTCTTGAAAAATTAATAAAGCAGTAAGAAAGTAGATTCTTAGATCTATTTTGTTGTTATTTTGGAGAGCGGGTTTATCGAGATCTTTTTGATTCTCTTTAGGACTTCGTCTCAGTTGTTTCTAAGTTCAAGATAATTCTCATTTCAAAATATAACTTTACACCGCAATACTTGGACAAACGCATTCATACATTGGCTAACGAAATTTGAGCCCATGTCCAAACCTCTGGCATAGCGTCCGGCAGCGACAGGTGAGCAGGCCCGCGCAGCTTTAGCCTCCCATCCCTAGATCTAAATACAAGGGTAGGTACAATAATAGTTAAAAATGACCGGCAATTAATCAGACGTCAGAGGACGCTTCTTCTGTTTCGACACGCGAAAGTTATTTTTTGAGTTTTAGGAGAGTCAAAAAGCAATCTTCTTGCAGCAATAATAATTCTTATATGCACTAATGAAAACAACATTTATAATTCATTATCCACTTAAAATGAACAACTCGTTTCACCTTATGTTTTAAACATAATTGTTTTCGTAGCAAGAGAATCCGTCATTGTCGCTTAAGCTGTTAAATTTAATAATGAAACGAAAACTTAAGTCATGTCTGGAGATCCTATGCTTGAAAAATGAAAATAAATGCAATGAACTAGCTAATGGGAGACAGAGGGGGGGGGGGGTACTCCCGATGTTTGGATTTCGGTTAATATGATGTCAAAAGTCAACCTTTTTTTCTGAGAAATTCTAGCTTTTTTTTTTTTTTTTTTTTTTTTTTTTTTAACTTTTTAGCCTTACCCGAACTTTTTATCTGGCTACGTAGCTGAAATAAACACGAATATTAACTTACTCCCACTTAAAAAAATACTTTTATTTCGAATGCTGCTGTGCCAATTTACCGTTGTATTTTCACATATGAATTTATAGTAAAACAGATTTAACAGATATTTTAAATATGTGTGTGTTAAGTTCTTAATGAGTAATAAGGGTTTAATTATTGTGCACTCAAAATAAATAAGTAACTTGATATTCCATTTTAAACATAGTCAATAGTTGCCGTAGTAATTGAATTCATTGTTACCACTTAAAACGTTTCAAATCAACCATCCAACGAAAACTGGAGTCATTTGTAGAGCTCTTAGGCTCGGAAAATAAAAATAACCAAAAAGGAAATAAATAAAGCATTGACTTATTGGCGCTTTAAAAATACTCGGATTTTTAATGCTATTTTAGGTATTGAGTATTTTATTTCTTTCGCACATGTCGCGATAGCTCTTTTAAAATGATCCGGTGACTGTGGCAGCTGAGAGGGTTAACAACCCTATTAGGAGTGCCTTTTTCAAAACAGTCCACGTGTACGCTATCCAAGACTTCGCCGATACTTAAAAATATGATCTAATGAATTTATGGCGATATTGAACTTGAGGGTCTTCTCTGAACACACGTAACCGGTCTCTCTCACTCTCCTAGTGAGATTTTCCGAGAACAGATATTGAACTGCTCCAAACTATTACATCAGTTCCAAGAAACATCTTCGAAGTTGGAAATGTAATGAACAACTGCAACCTGAATTAAGAAGAAAAAGAGTATGCCGCCGCATTATTATTTATGATTGAATTAAAAAGCGGATAACTCTCCTATTTATCCAGGGTGTGTCGGTAACTAGCCTAGACTGACAACTAAATCCTGTTGAGGAGGAGTCCTGCTGGTGTTGGTGTACTCGGATGATGAGTTCGGGTGCGTTTATTTGTTAAATTAGAGAGAACGTACCCCGACTTTAAATCCCCCTCCCTCCTCCCCGATGTCAAAGAACTCGGGAGCGAGTTTCTGTAAAAAAAAAAAAAAAAGAGCTAAGAAGCTGCTATAAATATTAATCCTTTAAATGATATAGGAATCGAAATTAAAAGACGTATTCTGGATGTTAATCGCTGTGTCCATGGTTTAACCCTTTAACGCGCAGTGTTCTCGCTCTGGGAACACCCAACTCTGACGTTTTGACTGTTGCCAGTCACGAAGAATAGATTGGATTTCTATAAAAATAATTGACTGTGACATAGCTCCACGAGAATCCTTTTCTTTAGCACGTCATTTCCCGTAAAAAAATGGTCACGATTATTTCTTACAACACTGGCATCTGCTGAAAAATGGAAGAATGCCAGAACAGTTGGATAGATTGCCTAATGCTGAAAAAAGGGCAGCCGTTGCCATTGCTCGCACAGCCGTTGCATCTGCCGCACAGCCAGCTGTCGTCAAAAAAGGGTCTCTAGATCTGTGGCACGCGATGAACATTTCGATCGTCCGCCATCTTGCTGGTAGTTAAGTCGAGCGATGGCAACGGCTGCCCTTTTTTCAGCATTGGGAAAGGATTGCGCCTCAAAGGGTTAAGGAATCTTTTACGGTCAAAATTAATTGAAAATGTACTAAAATTATCTCTACTTATTATAAAAGAAGGTGTCTGTGTGTCTGTGTGTGTGTGTGTCTGTCGGCAGCGTTACGGACAAACGGCTACACCTAGAAACACCAAATTCGGTACTCGGGAAGATGTAAATATGTAGTTGTGCACCTCGAAGCGATTTTTTCAAAATTCGACCGAGAATTTTTTTTATTTTATGTTTTATGCGATTTTTGGCATTTTTTCTCACCTAATTCGTAATAACGGCGGAAATTACGCTCGCAGCAAAACGGCATTTGTATCACCGGATAGAGGAGGAAATTTTCTTTTAAAAACAGTTTGTTCTGAATACGTAACATGACTTACCGATTTTCAGGAATTTTTTTACTAAGCATCTGTTTCGCGATTGTTTTTCGTAAAATAATTTTAAAACTGTCGCATCTTGAATTCTATCCGTCATAACTTTTAGATATTTTGGCAAATCGTGAAACATTCTTTTCTCCCTCTTTTAAAATAAAAACGAAAAAATTATGTAAATTAGATGATTTTTTACGAATTTTAATGCAGCCTAATGTTTAGAATTTAATAGCATCAATGCGATCTTACGCCATTCATTACATTGCGATCACGGTGCGAGAATTTATGTTCGGTTGTTGCCACAGAAAGGATTAGAAAAAAGGATTTTTTCAACCAATCGAGTTTTTAAATGGGATATCAGAATTTCAATTCGCAAGTGAGGATCTATGACGTCAAATGCTTTAAGATACGTAAAAATCCTAACTAATATTATAAATGCGAAAGTGAGTTTGTTTGTTTGTTTGTTTGTTTATGACGCTTTCACGCCTAAACCGCTGAATCGGTTAGGATGCATTTTGGTTTAGATATAGAGGGGATCCTGGAGTTGGTTATAGGCTAATTAGAATTTTAGATTTTTAATTACTTTTTTAATTATTAATTAAAAACTGTTCTTACGTTGCCATGCTTGGCGAGTTTCGCCCGTATCAATCAAATGATTCATGTTTTGAGCTAACAAGAATGCTATTGCTTCAATAAAGAAGCGCGTGCGTGCATCTGAAAAACATTAAATTCCACGGAAATTATGCCAGTTTTATTCCAAATCAATCTATCAATAATAATAAAAATGAATGTTCACCAGACAAATCTACAGAAAGCAGAGCTTTGAAAATTTGAGCATAGAAGCCGAATGACTGTGCACCTGAGGCTCAGAATGTTAAAATTTTAAATACTTTTCTAATTATTAATTAAAAACCGTTTTATTGCCCGCACAAAATGATTTGTCCTTTTGAAATAAAGCTGAAATTCTATTTTCAGATAAACATGCATTTGAAAAACATGAAATGGTATGGAAATTATGTTGATTTTACGCCAAATTAAAAAGCATTAGAAAGAAAAGTCCAAATGTGTTTCTTCATAAATTTCCAAATCCTACCAATAATATAAAAACTCGGCTGTTCGAGCCTCGTCAGGGGGAGATCCCCCTGAACCCCCCTAATTTTTTAGTTTTATTATTACCATATTAAAACTATATTAATTAACTTGGCATTTTATCGCTCATCTTTCGCGTATTTCGCCTGGTAACCCTATGTTGAAATTTTTATGAGTGTAACCTATTTATAGAAAAATACATGTGATGCTTATTCTACAGCTTACGAAATATTGTAACAATAGATTAAAGCTGTTGTGAACTAATAATATTTGAATTTATGTAAAAAATACATGTGGAGCATATTCTACAGCTTACGAAATAGTGTAACAATATCGAGACTAAAGATTGCTTTAATCTCGATATTAAAGCTGTTGTGAACTAATAGTATTTAAATACATATAAAATTATGTCTCTTTTTTATGTCGCTTTATTATGTCGCATTTTTGGGACACATTTTTCAATAAGGGTATTGAGAGATAAAATGACATAGTCATTAAAAAATGTGTACGTTTGTGTGTTTAGATGTTTTTGACTGAATCACACACAAATTGCTGAACGGATTCGGAAAAATTCGTAAAGAAGATAGCTTATGCCCTGGATTAACATACAGGCAACCTTTCAAGCATACAGCATAAATAATTCTTTTACAAAAACATTCAAAATAATTCTAATGTATTGCGCTCTATGGAATTATAGCTACTAAACCGAATTTAAAACTTAGTTACACTATTCCTGAGTATTATTGTTTGTTTGTTTGTGGACTAAGACCGATTGACTGCACTAGGGTCCTAGGCCTATATGGGTTATTCCTCTGTGGGGAACTTTCTAAGGGATCCTAGCCCGTATTTACGCGAGGTTTTGGAGAAAACCGCGAAAATCTGCGAGCGGCTAGGTCGACAGGCTCGACCAGGGGTTGAACCTGGCACTTCCAGCCATCCAGTTTTGAGAGTAGAACTTCTCAGACACTGGTGGGACCCTGAGTGTTATAGGCTACCTTTTATGCATATATCACAAATAGTTCTTTTACAGGGATACTCATAAGAATTACATTACACTCTATGTGTATCTCTGTAAGTACTGAACCGATTCCAAAACTTCTTTCACTTTTAGTAAGCTACACTATTCTTGAGTATTATAGGCTAAAATTCATACATGTAGTGCAGATAGTTCCTTTACAGGAACACTCAAAATAATTCTAATACATTACGCTCTCTGGGTATCTCTGTAACTATAGAACCGATTCTAAAACTTTTTCGCTAAGAAAAAGCTGCACTATTCCTGATTAGCGTAGGCTAAAATTCATGCTATAGCATAAATATTTCTTTCACAAGAACAACAAAAACAGTTAGCAAATACTGTCGTAAATGTATTCGCCAAATGCCTGAAAAAAATCTAAATTTATTAACTCTGCTTACTCTCTTATTTTAAATGAAGTATACTACCATGCATTATACTTCATATAAAATAAGTAAAAGCAAATAATATTTAAATGCAGTTTCTTTTGTCGCAAACATATGTGTTATTCACACATGCTTCATTTCTTTTGGGACCTAACTCTAAAGCCGACGCGGACGAAGTCGCGGGTAGCAGCTAGTGTTATATAAAGTAATCATCTGTGCTCATCTATGGATCTGGCACAAGGATTCTGACAAAGACACTCGCAGAACAGGTGGCCATATTTGAAAGAAAAGTTGGAAAAGTATTTCGTGCTGTAAACGAATACGGAATGTGCAGACGATGAGATGACTACTTTGAACTTTATAGGTTACTCAAGGAGGCAGATATTAAATTCATCAAAATAGGTCTGAGGTTTGCAGGCTACATCTGCAGATTGGATCCCTCATCTTTGCTTTTAAGATTTTCAGCCATAAACCTGTAGGAACCAATAACAGTGGTAGGCTCAAGCTGAGATGGACATCTAATTTACATAATTTTTTCGTTTTTATTTTAAAAGAGGGAGAAAAGAATGTTTCACGATTTGTCAAAATATCTAAAAGTTATGACGGATAGAATTCAAGATGCGACAGTTTTAAAATTATTTTACGAAAAACAATCGCGCGAAGCAGATGCTTAGTAAAAAAATTCCTAAAAATCGGTAAATCATGTTACTGTAATTCAAGAACAAAACTGTTTTTAAAAGCAAATTCTCCTCCTCTATCCGATTGATACAAACTGCCGTTTTGCCTGCGAGCGTATTTACCGCCCGTCATTACGGATTAGTGTCGGGAAAAAATGCCAAAATCGCATAAAACATAAAATAAACAAAATATTCTCGGTTCGAATTTGAAAAAATCGCTTATTCGAGTGTGCACTAAACTACATATTACATCTTCCCGAGTACCAAATTTGGTGTTTCTAGGTTGTAGCCGTTTGTCCCGAAAACGCTGCCGGACAGACACACACACACACACAGACACACAGGGACCACCATTCTTCTCTACTTATAATAAAACTAAGCTACGTTGGCCCCCGTTCTTCAGCACGGTAGGATAGGAAAACGGAAATATTTTCCTTACATGTGTAATTCGAAATTATTTCCGTGATGTGGACATTAAAAAAAAAAAAAAAAGATGTGCCAACATTATTTGACTCATAATGTACAAGTTTTGTGTCATTGAAGTACCTAACATGATCATTGCAGTATAATGACTCAAAAAACTACGTCAGAGTCATTCACTTTCAAAAAAGTGGAACAGCTTAATGGTTTGCAGAGACACTCCTGGCTTTCAACAATGTCTTATTTCTACATAATGCGGTTTTTTAGGCTCAGTTGTAGCATTAAATACCCCTAAGACACTACCACTGAAATGGAGCACCATTTATCTCTTTCCGAACATGTACCAATATAAGGAAAGTATTGTAATCATGAAAAATTCGACTTCGAGAATTTATGGTGTATTAACACGTTTGTTGAGGTCTTCTGAAATAGCATTTATGCTATTTTCAAGAGATGTCTTATAAAATAGCTGCGCACCCTGCTCTTCATACGGAAGAAAGAAAGGATATATTTTACTACTAAAATCATATCTGCACTGTGACCTAAAACAGAAATGTTCATTTTTTAAAAGAGTTCAAGTAATCTCCTCTGTTGAAATGACTGCAGGTTATATTAACGCAAAATTAGAAATTTTACTTTTACATTTTTAGTTGGTTGTAAGGACAACCGTTGAAAAAGGATAAACACCTGTTAATATCATGAAATTATTTACTTAACGTCGATGATACACTGCAGATTTATTCCTATTATCTTTTACAAATTCTAATTAATACTACCTTTATTACGTACATTACTACTATCTCTACTCGCTTCTCCCTCTTCAAGGCTCCCTTAAAAGAAACAGCTTAGCTTATTTGGCCTTTTTTCAAGAAATTGGGATCTTGTGATTCTGTAGCGATTCTTTGCAATTTACGCTATTAGCATAAATATTAAATTATTTCACATAAAATGTGTTGCACATTAAGGAAACCTCTCCATATATATCTAAATTTATACATCGTTTTATAAGATTGGCGTATTTAGCGCCACGCAAACCATTTCATCTTACTGTGGGGAGAAAAATATCCGAGGGGTCGCCATTTTAAAATATCCATATATCTAAATTATAGCGATATCTTTTATTTCTCCATAGTCCTGTCTCCCTGAAAAACATCAAACTGTGTAATCTCGAGGAGCTACTTATTCCAATTTTAATTGTGACAGGGCGTTAGAGTTGCAGAGTTTACAAATTTCACGCATTTTTTTATTTATGACGTCACTGTTTGACTGCCGTAAAGGATACCCCGGTAGGTTGAGGGAGTTAATTTCGATATTTCGCATATTGTTTTCAAACGGTATCATTAAAACTTTGCGTTGTACCTTTATGGAGGAACGTAATTCAACGTTAAAATAAAACTATACTCGCAACCTGCATGCGTATGTTAGGCAACGCCTGCGCTAAATTAAATGCTCAAAAATAAAAATAGGAAAATAGAAAAATTTTAATATATCGCGCTTTGAAACGAACTTTGTAACTTTTAAAATGAACATTTTCAGCGCCGTGAAAACATTTCAATTTTTAAATAAGCACCGGATTAAAATACCACTTCTAATAATAATAATCGTGAATTTCTTATTTTATTTCTACAGTAAATTTTAATCAAAATATCGTCTCCCTGTGTTGGAAAACTAGAGCTGGAATAAATGAGTTAAAATTATGGCGTAATTTTTACGTATCGTTAAGCATTTGACGTCATAGATCCTCACTTGCGAATTGAAAGTCTGATATCCCATTTAAAAAACTACGATTGGTTGAAAAAACCCTTTTTTTTAATCCTTTCTGTGGCAACAACCGAACATAAAAGTAGTAGATAAACGAGAGTTCACCTCATGCGGATCCATGTTAATTCTGCGGTGCCGTTCGGTGCTTTCCCTGGGCTGAGCGGGGAAGGGGGGCGTGGTCGGACCGGATGTGGGAGCGGATGCTAAGACCGGATGTTCGAAGGGTTGATAAGAATTTTTTTTCCTTTTTTTCAAATAAGGGGACTTGTAATTTTTTTCAGATTGTGACATATTTTTCAAATAAGGGGACTTGGAAAATTTTCAGACTTTAACAATTTTCTCAAATAAGAGGACTTGGAAAAATTTTCAGATTGCGATGCATTCTCTCATGAAAAATAAGGGACTTTAACATTTAGTATCAAAATAAGAGACTTTGACATAATTTTAAATAAGCTATACTTTATGAATTAAACCTGAAATAAAAAATATTATTATAAAATGAGGACCCACCAGCCGCCCGGTAGAACTCGTCTACCGCCTCATTTCAAATAAAAATTCTTACTGTGCCTTTCCCCATCACGCTAGCCTCGCATGAATGGAGACAGGGCGTAGCACAGAGGATGCGTTGTTGTTTTTGTTTCTTTAAATAATAATTAACTATGTGGAGCAAAGAAATGAACAACATCCCCAGGAGGATTTAGTTTTCTTTACCATTTAGTAATAGAACCAATGCAAATTGAATAAATGCTGCTTAATACATACTTCTAATTTTTGTATACCGTTTAAGATTATAGCATATATTTAATAAGTAACAGTTTACTAGAATATTAAAGTAGGGTTTAGGATACCCATACATTTTCTACAAATTTCTTCTACTGTTAGGCAAGTGAGAAAATTATACCATAGAACGATTTTAGTACGTATAGTTTTTACAAATAATGATTTAGATAGTGTATGAACTTTTTATCTAAACATTTTTTTTTCTTAAGAGATTTTTACCCAAGTTTTAATTTTAAGTTAAATAATGTTACAACAAATATTTTTTTAATCAAGAGTTAATTTAATTTTTTAACCAAGTTTTAATTTTAAGTTAAATAATTTTACAACAAATATTTTTTTAATCAAGAGTTAATTTATTTTATTTTTTTTAACCAAGTATTTTAATTTTTAAAGTTAATTTTAAGTTAATTTTTACAACAAATATTTTTTAATCAAATGTTTTTAATTTATCAAGAAAAAAATTTAATCAAGTGTTTTAATTTTTTGTATATCCTATTTTTGTTAAGTAGCCGTTTAACATTAAAGTAGGATATCAATACATTTAATCTACTGTGAGGCAAGTGAGAAAATTATACCATAGAAAGATTTTTTACAAATAATGATTTGGATATAGTCTTATATTCTATTGCGAGAAAACCACTTTAGCCATATATCCCCAAAAACTCAAGTTTTTGTATACGAAATGCATGAATACGCGTTAGATCCCCTTAGAAAGTCCTCCTACCAAGGCACCCCTCATCCTAGGCAGATACCCCCGCGTGCAGGTTTGCCTTAAAACACAAACAAACAAACAAAGTATTTATCTAAACATTTTTTTCTTACCAACACATTTTTGATAGATTTTAGACAGCGATTATACTAGTTTATATTTTCTATAGATCAATTAGAGAAAAAATTCCATTTTTAGTAATCCTACAAAATATTTTTTTATTGTATATCCCAAGTAGTATAACTTGATTTATAGAATTTCAATACGATACAAGTTAGATTGTTTATGTGCAACACTAAGTTCAGTTTGACTATGAAAGCAATAATTTTTATACAGAGCCATTAATATATTCCTATGGCTGAGAAATTCACTTTAGGCCATAATATCCCAAAAAACTTCAAGGTTTCTTGTGTACGAAATGTATGAACACTCAAAGTATTTATCCGTGAATACCGCGTTAGAAACCCCTTAGAAAGTCCAGCCTGACCAAGGGCACTCCTCATACTCGGGCTAGCCCCGCGCTGCAGGTTAGCCTGAACAGCGCAAGCGGGGACAAGGCTTATCTTATATTTGTTTACTCTAGGACGGTCACGTTTTGGCGGTGGACCGTCAAGCTATTGGGTGAAGAAAATTACATTTTTTGGTATAGGGGGTCCTACAAGAACTTTTCGGGGGGTCGCGGTATGTCCCACTAGGTGTGAAGTAGCGGTTGTGGGATGTGGGGACATTTCAACACAGATACGAGATAGGGTGTGGGGGGTGCAGGGCATAATTTCAGTTGGGACTCGGGGGAAGCTGGTTTGAATCGTACGGGCGTGTATGGATGGACGTGGAGGGGTGTGGGTGCGTAACAGGCTATCCTGTAGAAAGGGTGAGCATAGCGTAGCACGTATCGTGCTCTGTCGCGGGGTGTCGGGTGCTGTTGGTCGTAGAGGGGTGAGCTATGGAAGATCAAAGTGGGGATGCGTTTTTACCGCAGAAGAGCGACGTCGGGTACCAGCATGGGCAGGTGAGGACCGACCACCTAGGGTCTGTTTTTGGCAACTAGGGCATTAGATCAGGTGTGGAAGGGAGGGGGGTCTGCGAAAAGATGGTCAGGGTTACGTTGAATTTTGTCTACGGGGGGGTACACGGTCGGGGTTGCACCTAAGAGGCGTGGAGAAGGGCCACATCTGGTAATCTCTATGAGACAAGTGTACCGACGTGCTATACGGGCTCGCAAGGTCACGGAGATGAGAGTTGTGTTGTAGCCTGGACTAGGTGGCTTTAAGTATCGCGTCACAGCTTGGGACCCGAGATCAATGAGGTACATTACCGTGCATTGTATTCCGTCGGAGAGTGCCTGCAGATAGAATGGACGATTAGAAAGTACAGTTCTGGATGAGGTAACGCCTTTGTCGATGATATTGAAACACTGGCGGGCGTGTGGTTAAGCGGGGTTTTGGTTCGGGGGGGGAGGTGAACAATTCGGGTGCAGATGGCACAATAACTATGTGATGTAGGATAAAATTGGGTTGTTTTAGTGGGGTCATTGACGTTAGCAGCCGCGGAAAACTTTAATATTAAATTAGAATTTACGGAAATATGAGATAACCATGCATGCCTTCTTTTCCTAATTAGGAGAAAAGCCCTCAAACCCCAAGTATTCGTTTATACAAACCTGCTTAAAGTACCTTCTACCCGATATATGCTCTTATTGCTATTACATTTACACTGGATTTACCAAACTTAAAAATTTGTTGCCCAAAAACTTCCCAACAAAACAGATATAAATATACATATCATTAACAGTAAGACAACAAATAAAATCACACTCTAATAAAGAGTCGAAAAGTATAAATTACCAAACTATTAAGGAAGCACACTAAATTAATTTCAATATAAAGCATATATTGAAAAAATGTAATGAAAGAGCTAATATGCTGGAAGCCTTAATGTATACAGTGCAAAATCAAATTTAGAATTGATTGGTTACTATCCTTCCTATATCGTAAACTAAAATAAAAGATTAGAAAATATTACCACTTACCCTGTACTTGTACACGCGGATAATTTTAATAATTAATCAATAATTTAATAAAAATACTTAAAGTAATTCACAAAAATATAACCACAGCATAAGTAAAGGCACTGTTGCACGCGATATTGCCGAAGTCGTTGGATTATTGCAAATCTCATTGTTGATAACAAAGAGAATGTATATAAGACGTTTCTTCTTGGGGATTTAAAGGGCGGCCCCCTATGCCGGTCTGCGTTTTACATGAAACAAATATCCAGGGATTCTTTCGTTGTAAGCGAGCTTGGCGCTGCTTGGCGCTTTAGGCGGTTCGCCATGCTCTCTGCTTTGGCACTGGCCTTTTGTTGAAATCGGATTCTTCTCGTCCTTCTTAGTATCTTTCTGTGCTTTCTTATGTGCTGGACTAATCGGTATTGCTAAGCGTGTATCAAGTATCAATCTTCGCACCTTAAAGGTATAGTAATCAGCTTAGGTATTTACGTATTTCTGATTTTGATTTTTGTTTTGTAAAATTTTTTGTAATCTAATAAACAATTACTTTTTCATATATTTCTGTTCTATATGGAAGCTTTGAAGTTTGATTCACGTATGTACCTGTTATCGGTAGTAATTGCGTTGTATTTTGTTTACTACAATGAGTTAGATAGGTAAATGAACTGCATAATATATCCATAAATATTATAATTATTTTTGAGTTGCATTATTGCGTTTCAACTCAACTAAGCATATAAACTTTTGGCATTCCGTATCAAAATTGAAATTTGAATTATTCTAATGGAATCGATCTGTTTGTGATGAAATTCGGATACATATTTTACTTCGTTTTGCATAACTATAGTTTAATTTCTGTTGGATATTGCTACTATGACAGATACAGTAAACAGTTTGTTACAATATTACTTGTTTTAACTTATTGTTTAATGTTATCTGAGCTTTGTCCTACTTTTGTATTTATTGATTTTTTTAAAATTTTTATTATCTATCTACGTAGTGAGACCTCATTTTAAAGTCATTTTTATGTTGTATTTTTTTTTTTCTTTTTTATTTTTTCTATTTCTTTTTTCTTTTTTTTTTTTTTTTTCTCTTTATTTGGTGTCTTTTATATTTCTTTTTTTTCTTTTTATTTTTTTTATGAAAAATTTCTTAGTACTACTTTTTAATACCCTTTTCTCTTTGTTATATAAACTTTATTTAGGTATTGGACATAAATTCTCCAACTCAGTCCCTAGTTTACCTTTTTATAAGAAACATGTTTTTCGAATTTTAAGAATAGACATCATAAACTAGTTTTAACCAATTAGAGAGTGCTTATTTTCAGAAATCAATGTTTCACACACGCAAGTATGTGTAATTGCTTGGGGCCCCCAAAATCCCCGGGCTTTTAGGTATTAAAAAATTATTTTTATTTCTGCATATTAACTCTTAAAAAATAGTTCTTTGTATATCTGTAAATCTAATTGTCTCCAACCCTAGACTGAGTTTTGGTTAGACGTATTATTTTCTTACTTTGACTCTGTCGTAATGGTCCTGTAAGACTTGTGGGTCAATAAACAGGGGTTGAATGAAGAATATTTTTTTTTCAAGGTACCATTTTGGAAAATACTGTTATTTTGTTTAGCCGAAATTATGTCTGTTTTGTGTGAATATCAATGTCCAATGTTTGGAATTTTTAATATCATGTTGTTATGTTTATATAGTTTGTTCAACTATAATATCCAATTTTATATGGTAGTGTGATATAGCACAAATGATAAGGTTGTTGGGAGCGGGGGGGGTGGGTTGTTGGTGGAATGTAGGGTCAATGTGGGTGTTAATCAGGCGTGGAGTCTATATTGAAGGTTTAGGGTGACCGGTTGGGGGTTTGGGGGTGAGGATTACAAGGTTTGGGCATGGGGGGGTGGGGGGGCATCAGGGGGGCGTTATTTCATTTGTGACATAGGGTGGGGTGTGATCGGGGGGGAATTTTAGATGAGGTGGGTTGGCAGGATGGGGGGGTAGCATTTTTGTGTGAATAGGGGGCAGGTTTTGGGGATGGAGATTTCAGGGTCGGGGTGTATTGGGTGGGGGGTTGTTTGTGGGACGTGGCAGTTCTGGGGATGGACAGGTCTGGTGGTTGTTTATTGGGCCGAGGGTTGGAGGGTTATTTTTGGGGGTGGGCGCCCCTCACACCCGGGGGGGGCGGGGGGACCGCCCCCCCCACCCCAAGACCTACCTTTGGGTGAACCTCCCCCCCCACCCCCCCCACCCCCCCGCCCCCTGGGGGCGGGGGGAGAGTAGGGTTTTTCCGAGGCCCCCAGCCCCCCCCCCCGGCCCCGACGCTCCGCGTGCTCCCTCCCCCCCCCCCCCCGCAGAAGTCCCGGAGGCGGACATGGTGTCGGGGTGGTGCAGGATTTCGTCGGGGGATTCATTAGAGGTTAGGGGGGGACGTGTATTTAGGGGGAAATTGGACGGTGGACACAGCTTTTACATTGTTGATCTGGGGGCATGAATGTGCTCCCTACCAGATTGGTTAGGGGAATTCTTTTGGGAGGAGATGAGGGGCTGTAAGGCTGGGCTTGTAGGATGAGTAATGTATGTGTGATGTGGGGTGTTGGGGGGGGGGGGCGTGGTAGGGTTGGTGGGGGGGTTTATTCGATGTTTAGGGTAGCTGATGGTTTGTTTGTAACCTTGCGGGGGTGGGGGGTTGGAGGGGGGTGAATACATTGGGGTGTGGGACTGCTGGTGTATTGGGTTTGGTGGTTTGGGAGCTGGGGGGGAGGGGGTGGGGGAATGGGGGGGGTGCGGACGGGTGCTACTGGGCGGGAGTTGCGGGGGTGAGAGCATCACACTTAATTTTCTGACCGACTTGACAATGTAAGGAGGGTAGGATGTAGATGTGTCTTTTAAGGTTTTACACGGGACTTCGGGGGTGCTGGGGGGTAGGTTTAGGGGCACGGCTTTCATGGGGACTGTATGGTGGAACGGGGAGCGGGGTGGTAAGGTGTTGGTGTATTTTTTAGGGGTTGGTTGTGTGAGGTCGGGGACACATTTTGTTTTTTGGGATATTGGTGGTCTGGTTGATGGGGGAGGGGGGGCGGGGCGCGTAGAACACAAGATATATGTTGAGGGGGGGGTTAATAGGGGAATTTGGGCGGGTTTTGAGGAGGGGGACTAGTAGGTTGGGAGGGGAGTAAGGGGCGTAAAGTGTTTTGAGGTGGGGTTGGGGGGGGTGTGTGGTGGAGGAACTATGGCGGATGTGGGGGACCGTTTCGTTGGGGGATTTGTGTTGTGTTTATATTGGTGTGAAGAGGGGGTTGGGTGGGGATCGAGGGGGGGTACGTTGTGGTGTGCGGAGGAGGTGCAGGGTATGTGGGTTGTTGGGTTTTGCATCTTGGATGGGGGATGGCGGATGTGTTAGGGTGGTAGGGCGTGTTGGGCGGGGTGGGGTTCCGGGGGGGGGGGGGGGGTTGGGACGGGGCGCTAATGGGTTGTGTGGGCACGTTGTGGGTGCTTGGTTCGATGGTTAGTGCATGGGGGTGGTTATGGTGGGGGGGCTGGTTTGTTTTTTTGTTGGGAGGAGTTGGGTGTGAATGTTAGGCTTGTCAGTGTCGTCAATGGAGGCTAGGGGGTTTTGTTGTGGATGGAAGCTCTATTGTATGTTGTATAAAAGTAATGAAGGTAGAAATATGTTAATTATGATTTGGCAGGTGTGTAATAAATCAACATTGATAATATTGACAAAGTGGTAAAAACAGTCTCGTGTCCTGGTACCCTCGGCTACCTTTTTTGATTTATATTCGGATCATCCCTTCCCAAAACTAGTTTCATAAGCTATAGCCTTACATTCATTCCTGGTGCATTATCCCTGGAATTAGTGGTTTTTTTAATTCTAAACATGTTAAATCATTTCGTTTTGTGCGTGGGCTTCCTAGTTACAACTAGAGATGACATGAGGGGATTAAGGGGATGAATCATAGTGTTGGGGGGGTTTGTGAGGGGAAGGATTATGACGGAGGCCCAGGGCAGGGAAGAGGGGCGGGTGCTGGGGTTATATCGGGGGAGCGAATGGAGGTTGGGTATTATGTTTGGGTGTGTTGTTGACCGGGGAGCGCGGTGGGGGGGTTCGGATGGTCTTGGAATGGGTTGGGTTAGCTGAATGTGTGAGGTTGTTTGGGCATTCTTTGATTGTGTTCTATTACTAATGGTGCAATTGTTGTCAGGATCTCTGGTGTTTGTTAGTGTATGATTCGTTAAGGTGGGGGTCATATGTTAATTGGTTCCAATTATTAATATTACAGTATACTGATGGACTGTGGTTAATAATAATCTCCAGTCTGTTCGGTTATTTCTGACCTGCTGTTGGTATTTAAGGGAGGTTTGGGTCGTGGGGACCGATCGTTGTGGGCAGGGTAATGTAGATGGACATGTGTGGCGCATGGTGGGGTGAGTAGGGGGGGGGGCGGGGGGCGGGGGGGAGGGAGAGTTGGGAGGCGGGGCCGGGGGTGTTGGGTGGTGGTTTTTTGGGTGGTCTAGGACGGGACAATGGTGAATTCGAGTACTGGGTCTATCATCATTAGTCTTGTAGGTTATAATTAGATATTGATTTCGATTTATTGCTATAAGTGTACCTTTTATATAATTTTTAGGTTTTTTGATGTAGTTCTACCCTACTATGTCATTTTGATGGTATGGTTTCGCATTCATTTTCCGTTTTATTTCTTTTGGCAAATAATTTAAATTGCAATTTATTTATGATTGTTACAATCGTCACGCACTATTGCATTTAATTAATAGTTTATTATGAACTCAAATCTCTCTCAAAATATTCTTCATTTGAACCTTATCCTCCATTTTCTTTCTTCTGTATTACTTTTTATATACTGCATATCAGAATTCAAAAATTATGTGGTCTTTTTAACTATTCTTTGCAGTTGTTTGCTAAGTATTGTAATGCGACAGATGGTTGTGCACGTAGTGCCATCTAGCTGGGTGGTATAGGGGCTTGTGGGGATGTCGTGCTAAGGGGGACTGTAGCATTTTTTTCTGGGAATGGGGAAATGGGGGGGATTTTTGATAGGGTGGAGGGGGTTGGGACATTATAGGCGTGGGGGAGATGTAGGGAGAGATATTAGGGGGTTTTGCATTGGGATAGGGAGTGAGAGACGCTGGGCCGCAAGCCTACAGTTTGTTGATGTTGAGTGTAGATAAGAAAATGTGAATTGTTTTAAAAATTGATGGAAAATTCAGAAAAATAAGTGTTGAAATTTCACAAGAAATAAGTGATTTTTGCAAAAATGGGACCCTGGAAATTTTTTTTGGATCGACCCCTGAATATGCATCTTGACAAGTTAATATAATTGTTGGATCTACGGCACTAAATCTGTCACTTAAAATACTTTTGCAAACAACTGAGGTTAAAGCACATAATTTTTTCTGATATGCAGTATATAATGTAATACAGAAAAAGAAAATGGAGGTAAGGTTCAAATGAAGAATTTTTTGAGAGATGTGAGTTCATATAAACTTAAGTAATGGCATAGTGCTACATTGTACAATCTAAATAAATTCAATTTTAATTATTTGCCAAAGAAATATCGGAAAATGCGAAACATCCATCAAAATGCATAGTGGGTGAACTACTCAAACCTAAAAATTATATAAAGGTAACTTATAGCAATAAAATCAGAAGCAATATCTAATTTTATATAATTGATTTTGTGAACCTGATGAAGAAAATTGAAAGAAGTTTCAATTTTTTAATACTCTTATAAAAGCCCGAGAAATTGAAGAAAAAACCCAACGCCCAAAACAGAATCAAAAATCCTGAGACTTGGCATGTCAGTACATACATTTCTTGAGGAACTTAGTTAACCCTTTTTCCAGCTGTCAGAAATATCAACTGACTGGGTTATTTTCCAGTCTTAAGTTTTCTGATTTTTATGTAATGTACCATTTCTTTTGAAAACAAATTTAGATAATTTAATATAAAGTGAGCAGAAAATGCCAGTGGTTAGATAAAATTAAAAGATGCAAAAACTCAAACACATTAAGATTTCACTGAATTACTGAAATACAACATATGAGTCAAGATTATTTATTTATGTTGTACGAATGGCAGCCCTTTGTAAAATGCTCAGCCATCCGCTTGAAGAGAAAAGCTATTTAACCAACTTATGTGGGTGGCTGCACTTTTCACAGCTGATGAAGAGTGGATCTTTTTGCACTACTCAAAATCGAAATGATTATCTTGTTGATGAAAACCAACTTATGCCAGGGATATAACCAGGATGAAATGTTAGATAGAGCTTTGAATCTAGTTTGGGGGGATGTCGAATATAAATCTTGGTAGCCGAGGGAACAGGAAAAGAGACTGTTTTTCAATTTGTATATTTTTTTCTAGGTTATTTATTTCACAAAATGCCGCATTTTAAAAATATTTTAACATTCATTATGTTAATAATCTTTCATTGTGATTCCATGAAAAATATTCAAATGATACGTTGAGAGAATGCAGTACTGGATATCAATTAGAGCAATTTTTCCTGCAACAATAATTTATAAAATATAGTTAATAGTTAATTGTACCATTTGCAATCTATTAAATGGTACCCAATTAAAAAAACATTAAAATAAAAAATTTATAACAGTCAAATTTTGAAATGAAAAAATGCATTTGTTTCATTTTAAATATGTACGATAAAGCAAAATATAAATATTGTACAGAGTGATCAATTAAAAAGAGTATACGTTGGTTTTTTCTTATTGCCCTTAAATCTGACGAATGTGGCAACTATTCAAACATTAAAATATGATTTTGTTAACCTTGCTTACGTGTGAAAGACGATTTAAAGCACTGTTGGACTGTTACAACTTTATGTGTGAGGTAAAACAGAAACAAAGACACATGTTACTTAATCCTGTGAACATTTTCTTTTTGAAAAACGTAATTTAATTCCAGTTTTTTTTATATTATCAGTCCTCACGGCATATGTTGAACATGTTTGCCGACATTTTTAATTTCAAACATGAACACGTTGAAAGTTTTTAAGTTTTTACTTTCCTTCGAAATCATTGCGCGGCAGTTTTGTGTTCTCAAAAAAATTCAAGACCTGGTGCTACAGGCAAACAAGAGCAATAAAATAATTAACTGTATATGTTGAAATCTAGCAATTGTGATAAGAAATTCCCACTAAACGATGGTTATTTTTAATGATGTAAAATTTAATGATTGTTAAAAATCATTCATTTCTACACTATATTATTTATGGTACTACGTATTATCCTGACGGTCTGCCAAGATGAGCAATTTTTTCCAAGATAAATGCTGGGCTCATGAAATTATTAATGGTTTTGAATACGATGGGCAACAGTTTGACAACAGATTTGTTGAAAAAAATAGTTTGGCAGGATAATACGTAAGTCAGCGGTTCTCAACCTTTTAACGTAGCGCCCCCCAACAAAGGCTAACTTAGGGTGGCATGCCCCCCCTTCTCACATTTTTCAGCATACATTGTTTTTTAATCCTTAAGAATGAACATTTAGTCGAATTTTATACAAAATAATGTTATCAGTAAAGTTTGAATGAACATTTTAAGCAAAAGTGGATATATTTTTGAGTAAAAATGAGAATAAATAAGATGATTTTTTAAAAACATGCATCACTACTTGCTCTTTGGTTTTTCTCGTGCACCCCCCCCCCCATGGAAATTTAAGGTTGAAGACAAAATTAACCATACGGCTACCTTTTCATTATTTGTGTAGAATAGCAGTATTTTCACACTAATTGACCCTTTCTCAAAAATACACCCGATCAAAACAACCTTTCTTTGCTATTTCACACTACATTTTAAATTGGTTTTTGTTTTATATATTATTTTAAGAAAAAAATGATTTTTAAAAATTCAAAAAATGGACATTGATATTCACAAAAACAGATAATAAATTTCGCTAAAATAAACAGTTTTCCAAAAATGGGACCTTGAAAAAAAATTCTTCATTCAACCCCTGTTTATTGACCCACAAGTCTTACAGACCATTACGACAGAGATCAAAGTAAGAAAATAAGTCTCCAACTCAGTCTAGGGTTGGACAATTATGTTACAGATATTACAAAGAAACTTTTTTTAAGAGTTATTATTGCAGTAAATATAATTTTTTAATACCTAAAGCCGGGAAATTTTGGGGGCCCCAAGCTATTTCACTACTTGCGTGTGTGAACATTGGTTTCTGAAAATAGCACTCTCTATTGTTAAAAACTAGTTTATGATGTATATTCTTAAATTCGAAATACATGTTTATTATAAAAGTAAACTGGGCTGAGTTGGAATTTTATTTCCAATCCATAAATAAGTTAGTATAAACAAAGAGAAAAGGGGTATTAAAAATAGTACTAGAAATTTCATAAATAAAAGATGACACACAACTTAAAAATGACTTTAAATGAGTTCAATACGTAGATGATATCATAAAAATTTTCAAAAAATCATAATACAAGAGACGGCTCAAGAATACATTAAAACAAGTTAATACTAGTAATATTGTAACACATGTTTACTGTATCTGTCAATAGTAGCAATATTTCCACAGAAAGTTAAACTAGAGTTATGCAAAACGAAGTAAAATTGATTCCGATTTCATTCACACAGTCGATTCCATTAGAATAAATTCAATTTCAATTTTGATCGGAATGCCACAGTTATATGCTTAGTTGAGTTGAAAAGTCAATATGCATCTCAAAATAATTATAATATGTTTATGTATATATTATGCAGTACTTACCTATCTAACTCCTTGTAGTAAACAAATACAGGCTTCTACGATAACAGGTACAACGTGATCAACTTCAAAGCTCCATATAGTAACAAAATATCTGAAAAGTAATTTTTATTAGAATTACAAAAAATTTACAAACAAAAATCAAAATCAAGAAATCGATAATACCTAAGTGATACTTACCTTTGTGCGAAGATTGATCATTGATCACGCTTGCAAATCCGATTTCATCAGCACAGCACAGAAAGTCAAGAAGGACGCCGATTTCACGGCCGCCAAAGCAGAGAGCATGGAACCGCCAAGCGCCAAGCAGCGCCAAGCTCGCTTCACGTCCTGGATATTAGTTCATGCACCGGCATAGGGGGCGCCCTTTAAATCCCCAAGAAGAAACTCTTATATACATTCTCTTTGTTATCAACAATGAGTTTGCAATATCCAACGACTTCGGCAATATCGCGTGCACGTGCTTTACTTATGCTGTGGATATATTTGTGAATTACTTAAGTATTTTTATTATTATTATTATTATTTCGCGTGTACAAGTACAGGGTAAGTGTAATATTTTCTATTATTTTAGTTACATATAGGAGGATACCACAATTCTAATTTGATTTGCCTGATATACTTAAGGCTTCAAGCATATTAGCTCTTTCTTACATTTTTTCAATTTGCTTTAATTGAAAATAATTATGTGCTTCTTATAGTTTGGTAATTATATTTTCCACTTTTAAGTGTGATTTTTTTTTGTTACTGTTAATGTATGTTTTTCTGTATTTTGGTGTTTTGCAAAATTTTAAGTTGGTAATCCAGTGTAATTAATAGCAATAGGCATTATCGGTAGAAGTACTTTAAGCAGTTTGTATACGAAAACTGGGGTTTGAGGGCTTTCTCCTAATAGAAAATAAGGCATGCATGGTATCTATATTTCAGTAAATTCTAATTAAGATTAAATTTTCGCGGCTAACTCATTTTATCCTACATAAAATAGTATTGTGAATCTGATAAATTGTTATAAGAAAAAAATTACTTTTAAAGCGTTTAATATCTCCAAATGTGTTATTTTATTAGTATTTAGTTTCTAAATGTTATGTCTATTTTCAGCATATGAGGATAAAAAGAAGTAATGTCTTGATATTGGTCAGCTGGGACGGAACTTAGAGTTAATGTATTTTAAATCATTACTCTATTTTACGTACTTGCTAGCCGTATAGATGTTGGTACTTTGTCCAGAGACTAGAAGATGTGGCTTCACGTAAGTAAAAACCTTGTATTTTTTTAGTTCAAGTAATGATTTGCGATTTAAACTATCTAAGTAGTTGAAAGATATTTTATGTCCATGCGGTATACAACTGTGGTAAAACGCATCTTCAATTTTTATTTCCAATAGTTCATCTTTCTAACAATAGTACTATCCCCTCTAAAAGATATGTGCTAGTTATGCTCACCTTTCTATAAAATATGTTAAGTACATACCTCTAAAAATATTAATGCATGTATAAAATTATGCTTTCATAGTCAAACTGAAATTAGTGTTGCACATAAACAATCTAACTCGTATCGTATTGAAAATCTATAAATCAAGCTACTCTACTTGGGATATACAGTAAAAAAGTTTTGTAGGATTACTAAAAATGTAATTTTTTTCAAAAATGTGCTGGTATGAAAAAATGTTTAGATAAATACTTTGTTTGTTTGTGTTTTAAGGCAAACCTGCACGCGGGGTATCTGCCTAGGATGAGGAGTGCCTTGGTAGGAGGACTTTCTAAGGGGTTCTAACGCGTATTCACGGATAAATACTTTGAGTGTTCATACATTTCGTACACAAAAACTTGAGTTTTTTGGGATATATGGCTAAAGTGATTTTCTCGCAATAGAATATATTAATGCATGTATAAAATTATGCTTTCATAGTCAAACTGAACTTAGTGTTGCACATAAACAATCTAACTTGTATCGTATTGAAATTCTATAAATCAAGTTATACTACTTGGGATATACAATAAAAAAATATTTTGTAGGATTACTAAAAATGGAATTTTTTCTCTAATTGATCTATAGAAAATATAAACTAGTATAATCGCCTGTCTAAAAAATC
>JAWZYV010018327.1:0-35943 GCA_038373885.1 Cheiracanthium punctorium
AAATCGCCATTTTATTTCTAAATTACGATTGCCAAATTAATGCAAAAAATCGTCATGGTAACTGCATATATTTAATGATCGCCACCTTGGCGAGAGTCGAGGTGTTAAAGTAGGAATCAACCCAAGAAAGACAAACCGGTACATTCATGGATTATGATGCACATTCGAAACAATATATAAAACGATGAAGTATATTTGTAATATACTTGGCGAAGATTGTAAAATAGTTTCAGTAGGCGATTTTAAGATAGATTTATTCCAAAGATGGGTTTTATGAAACAAGCAAGAAAAATACAGCACAGTCATGAATAATGATACACTTTTGAAACTTAATGGAATAAGTAAGAAAAATAGGGACAACGTATAACTAATGATACGATTTTAATATATATATATAATATGTAAAGCACTATAATGTGTATTTAAAACCTGAAAGTGTTTCAGATTTTCATCCTTTTTTCTTTCCGAACATGTACCCTGTAAGGAAAGTATTGTAATCATGAAAAAATTCGACTTCGAGATTTTGATGTATTAACACGTTTTGAGGTCTTCTGAATTCATTTATGCTATTTTTACGAGATGTATGTTTGTATGTATGTGTGTGTGTGTGTGTGTGTGTGTGTGTGTGTGTGTGTGTGTGTGTGTGTGTATATGAGTGAACACTATAGCTCCTAAACGGGGCATTTGATTGAGCTCAAATTGGGTATATATGTTATAAACTACCATCGTAAGACCGACATTGATTTTGATGTGTATAGAACTTATAGTTTTTCTACTGGGCTACTACAAAGATTTGTTTTACATTATGGCTTATGGGGGGGGGGAAATTCTTGAAAGTGCTCTAGCGTTTAAACGGTACATTCGATTGAACTCATATTGGGTATATCTAATAAATAAAATTCTCATGTCACAGTGTTAGTTACCATACTCCTCCAAAACGGCTCAACCGATTTTAAAGAAATTTTATATGTATATTCGTTAGGTCTGCGAATATGATTTTGTCTCATACACGGTAAAAAAAATTCGGAAACGTTACCCCAAAAAATGGGGCAGCTCTTGTAGTTTAAAATTGCGGAAACGTTTCCGAAGCATGCGGGTAAAGTATTTAGAAACGTTTCTGCATATGTCGGAAACATATTTACCTATTTTCCTGCATTTTAGGTAAGGTTTCTGGAAAAGATGGGTAACGTTTCTGTATATTTTGGTAAAATATTGAGTAACCTTTCCGTGTATTTCGGAAAGGTTTCCACATTAACGAGTAACCTTTCTGAGTTTTTCAGAAAAAGTAACATGCACTAGATGAAGCGTTTCAAGTAACATCAACTAGATGGCAGCATCAAACTAACAGAAGGAGCACGCAGGAGCAGCGATGAGAATCGAACCGAAGACAGACGGACCCATAAGACAGCACGTTACCGCGACGCTGCGCTTCTCTTGCCGGGATTTGCTTTAAAAGTAAACTGACTGCTGTTGTGGTACGGCTTGTTTTCGAAACTTAAATTTTTTTTTAAGTATTTTGTAAATGGAGAGAAAATACCATAATTAATAAATATAAATTAAAAAATCTTAAATCTTTTTTCTTCCTCATAAATTATTTTCAGGAGATAATGTGCTGTTTTATTTAAGTATTCATCCGGCGACGTCACCTGGTGACTGGTCACAAATAAACTTCACAATGACCACACAGTGAAGTAACATCACTCACAAGTTACCAGACCCTTATTATCGCATGGGCAAATTGGGACTTTGCAAAGGGCCCCCAGTTTTAAATGTTGTTCTGAAATATTCTTTTATATGTAAGTTATTATGATGAAGAAAACAAATTTTATAGATGGGGACCCCAAATTCATCAATGCCCGGGGCCCCTGTTTGTCATAATCGGGCTGTGCAAGAAGTTACAATATGACAGTCCTGTGACAATTGTGACCCTCTGTGACGTCACAGCAACTAGACTCTTTTGTGACCATCTGTGCTATTAGGGAAGAGGCGTTCACTCTTATCCGTCTCTTGGCACTTGGCGCATGCGCGCGAAGTCCCAAATAAAGATTTCCTTTCCCCCGTAAATACTTTACCCCGAAATATGGGTTATGTTTCCGAAATCGTGAGTTCGAGTAGAGCATCGGTAGGTTACGCTATACTTTCGGAAACCTTTCCGCTATAAGTATGTAACGTTTCTGAATTTTTTTACTGTGTACCCCTAAGTCACAAGGGCGGTCCACCTCAAAATTTTTAGCACCAGAGTGCTAATAAGTTCAATCAGGATTTTTGTCTAGGCATTAGCGCATCGAGTCCCTTTTCAAATGTGTTTGCCAGATAATGTGGAGAGGGGGGGGCGTTAATAAAATGTTGAAAGTCGCACAAGGATTTGCAATTTTTGATAATGGATCGCTAAATGGGGAGCCAAAACGTGACAATTTATTATAAATATATTTCGGGTATAGTTAGAAAACGCCTGGCGTATATTTTAACACTGTTTTATTAGGCGATTTTAATATTGATTTCTATTCTGAAGAAGTGCTTTGTGGAACAAGAAAGGAAAACACTGTACACTCATGGATTATAATTCCCATTTCATGTCTTTGCGGCATAGTTGGAATATGCCTATAGGAGGAATATGCCTGGCGAAGATTGTAAAACAGTTTCAGTAGGCGATTTTAAGGTAGATTTCGATTCCAAAGATGTGTTTTATGGTACAAGAAAGAGTTGATTCCTATTTTAACGCCCCCCACTCTCGCCAACCTAAAAAATCCCCGTACTTTGGCGAGCTTTGCAGTCATGGGTCTCTGGGAATAATGCACAAGTTTCAACGGTACTTACGTATTATCCCGGCGGTCCTCCAAGACAAGCAATTTTCACCAAGATAAATGCCGGGCACATGAAATTGTTGATGGTTTGGAATACGATTGGCAATAGTTTGCCAGTAAATTTGACGAAAATGTAGTTTGGCGGAAGTGACCGCCGGCATAATACGTACATACCGTTTCGGCGCTCCCAAAAGAACTAGATGAAAACTAAAGTAAACAAATTAGCGATAAACGCACCAGTTAAGGAATTTGAAGACACTTTATTATTACAACTACATTAATTGGCAATCCAAAATAAATAAAAATGTAACGGCATGCTGTGCTTACATGTTGTTCCAAATCGCCATTTTAATTCTAAATTATGATTCCCACATAAATGCAAAAAATTGTCATTGTAACTGCATATGTTTAATAATAATCGCCACCTTGGCGAGAGTCGAGGCGTTAAAGTAGGAATCAACCCAAGAAAGACATACATGGTATACGCATGTATTATGATGCGCATTCGAAACAATATATAGAACGATGAAGTGTAGTTGTAATATACTTGGCGAATATTGTAAAATAGTTTTAGTAGACGATTTTAAGATAGATTTCGATTCCAAAGATGGGTTTTACGAAACAAGAAAAAAAATACAGCACAGTCATGAATAATATACACTTTCCAACTTAATGGAATATGAGAGAAAAATAGGGACGACGCATAAATTATGATACGATTTTAATATATAGCACTATAGTGCGTATTTAAAATCTGAAAATGTTTCAGATTTTCATCCTTTTATTATTATTTTTTTTTTTGGACAAAATTTTTTATGGAATGACTATGAATAAGTCTCAAGGCCAAACTATGTTTGTTTGTGACTTAGATTTGAGCACGCCATGTTTTTCACACGGACAATTATACGTGGCATGATCTCGAGTGGGCAAACCATGCAGTTTGTTTGTGTTAGCTAAAAATATTGTTCACTCTATTCCGTTAAGGGATTGATATTATTTTTTAGTAAAATTATTGTAATTAGCAATATTTATAAATGTAAAGAATAAATTACAATGAATTAAAAATATAAATGTTTGGTATTGTGTTATTTTTATATTCCAGCATTGTTCACAGCGCTCCATGCCTCTTCCACTCATATACCACATCCTCACACACTTACAATATGTTAGTCATTTCTTTCTACTAAAATAATCCTAGGAATAATTTATATGGCAAAACAACGTTTGCCGGGTCAGCTAGTATATATATATAAATGAATGTTTGTGGGTATGTGTGTGTGTTGTATGTATGTATGTGGGTGTGTATGACGTTGAAAAACTCCAAAACCGTTTGGCCGAACACCATGAAATTTGGTACACTTAACCCATTTGTGCCTAGCGTCCCAATTTTGGGACGCTTTCTTATAAGGAATCCTAATACAACTGAAATTATCACAGCTTTTCAAAACTTTGCAAAATTTATCCTTAGTATTTGTTTTCAATGTTCATTCATAGATGGCAGCATATTTTCAGAAATAAATAGGTAAAATAGATGTTTGATTGCAGCACAAAGGTTATTTTCTTGAAACAAAATGGCGCGTAAGAAAAGGTAAGATATTTCATTTATTTATTTATCAATTATTTTATAAATATTATTATTTATTAGAAGAAACATTACTTTAGAATACGTGTTTTTGCATTTTTTCATATTTCTTTTTCTTAATTCGAATTTGAGCCTTTATATTTCGTCCCATTTTTGGGACGCTAGGCACGAAAGGGGAGGTGTTTTCTCTTTCGCTTTCAATGCATTAAATCTATGTTTATGCCATTTATATTAGTATAAAATGCTTTTATATACACTATTAGTGTCATTAATTGATTTTTTCTAATTTTTTTCTTTAAAAAAATTTAGAATTGTGTGCTTTATTTTTGTTGTCTACCAATAATTTAATAAATAATTATAGGCCCTTTCATGATGAGTAATCATTATTTATTTTATTATTAGATACGTATATTCATATTTTTCATTTCTTATCAATTTTAATTTTAGTAATAATAGCTTTGTCTTTTTCAGTTTAACCGTTCAGGAAGCATTGGCTTTGTTAGAAGAATTGTCTGACGATGAAGAGTTTATGAATGCTGATATAATTATTGCTCCTCCGATAAATGAAAATTTAACGGATGAAGACAGCGGTCCGGAAGATGCAGTGTCTGTAGATAATTTAACTGGTTCACAATTGCGTGCTTCAGCCACTGTTAATATAAAGTACAAAGGGGCTGCAACCCAAATAGTTGGTGATTCATCATCTGAAGATGATGACGAAGATGCCGTACCACCCAAAAAACGCAAAAAGCAAAATATCAAAAGACAGTGGCGAACTGACGATTTAGTAAGTCAAATACCAAAATGAGTAAGCCAAAGTAAGCTAAAGTAAGCCAAATTTTTTGAACATTCACTGGTCTCCTACAACATTATTTGAGATGTTTTTTGATAATGATTTGATAGATCTGATTAAGGAGCAAAGCATTTTATACGCTCGCCAAAAAGGATGTATGACATTTACAACTACTTGTGAAGAATTACGAACTTTTATCGCTATTCTTTTAACAAGTGGTTATGCTGAATTACCGAGAAGAAGATTGTACTGGGATCCATCTATTGATGTGAATAATATTGCAATAAGTTCTTCGATGAGCAGAAATCGATTTGAGCAAATATTGCAATATCTACATTTTGCAGATAATAGCAAGCTCAATAAGAATGATAAGCTATCAAAGCTTCGTCCTTTTTTTACAGTGTTAAATGAGAAGTTCTTACTTTACTGTCCAATGGAGCAACAACTCACAGTAGATGAAAGTATGGTACCCTATTACGGTCGACATAACTGCAAACAATTCATCAGAAGTAAACCCATTAGATTCGGTTACAAAGTTTGGTCTTTAAACACAAGACTTGGATATCTAATCCAATTTGAAACCTATCAGGGAGCTGGAACAGTTCCAGACGTTCATGGAGTAGGAATGGGGGGATCTGTTGTATTAGATTTAATATCTGAATTACCTGCAGACAAGCCTTATGACCTCTACTTTGATAATTTATTTACTAGCCCTGCACTAATTGATGAATTATCCAAAAGAAATATTGGAGCGACGGGAACCATACGCACTAATCGTACTGAAGACTGTCCTCTGGAAAATGCAAAATTATTCAAAAAACGTGACAGAGGTTCTCATGAATATTATTCTGATGTGTTGAAAAAATTGATAATCGTAAGATGGAGAGACAACAGTGTGGTTACAATAGGTTCCAATATGCACGGGGTTTTTCCTATAGTAAAAGCAAAGCGATGGTCTAGCTCAGAAAAGAGAGATTGATCAACCCTATATAGTATCTCAGTATAATCGGTGCATGGGAGGAACAGATCGTATGGATCAGAATCTAAATGCATATCGTTGTTCCATACGTTCTAAAAAATGGTGGTGGCCACTATTTGTATTTGGTTTAGAAAGTGCCATTCAAAATGCTTGGCATATATATAGATTATGCCCATCTTCCTCTACAAAGCCACTGGATCTTCTTAACTTTAGAAGAGAAATCTGTTTGACATATTTCCAACAATCAGCAAACAATCTGGCAGGACCAGGCAGACCTGTCACTAAAATACGCAGGAGCAAAGTGCTAGATTCCATTAGATATGATGGTTCAAACCATTTTATTGTGGTTAATAAGACACAATTACGATGTGGAAAATGTGGCAAAAAGGCCACAAGGAAGTGCAATAAATGCAATATTGGATTGCACGATAAGTGTTTCAAAGACTTTCATACAAAATAATATTTTTAATTTTTCTATAAAGGACATTTTTTAAATGTTATCTTCATAATAAGTTAATATTTTTTTATATTTAATAATGTTTTACTCCCTCAAAAAATATTTTATTCAAGATTCATCTCATCCAAAAATGTGAAAAACCTGTACCCATTCATGCCTAGCGTCCCAAAATTGGGACGTTTTAATTTTTATAAAATAAAGAAATATTTCTGTATGTATAATTTTTTTTCTATTTTTTATGTTAATCTTATACTATTTGGTATAATTAAATAGAATATTGAGCAGAAAAAAAAATTCAGGCACAAATGGGTTAAGTCTTTTGTCACGGAGAAGGTTTTTATGATATCCATTTTACTCTAGCTCACCGCTAGTTGGCGCAGCATAAAGTCGAACTCTATTCGACCGCCTGCTATGAAAATATCGTTTGACCTATCTTGACGAAAATTGGTACGTATGGATATTTCAACACGGAGAATATTTTTACACTATCCGTTTTGCCATGACTTGCTGCTAGATGGCGCTGAAGGGCGTCGAATGCTATTCCGTTTGACCACTTGCTATGAAAGTATCGTTCAAACGATTTTCATGAAAATTGGTGCACATGGATATTTGAACACAGAGAATACTTTTACACTATCCATTTTCCTCTAACTCGCCGCTCGGTGGCGCAGTAAAACGTCGAACGTCGAACTCTATTCAACCGCTTGCTACGAAAATGCCGTTAAACTTACTCTGACGAAAACTGTTACGTTTAGATACTTGAACACGGAGAATATTTTTACACTATACATTTTGCTATAACTTGCCGCTAGATGGCGCTGCAGAGTGTCGAATTCTGTTCCGTTCGACCGCTTGCTATGAAAATACCGTTCAACCAATTTTTATGAAAATTGGTACACACGGATATTTAAGACGTAGAATATTTTTACACTATCCATTTGCTGTAACTTGCCGTTAGATGGTGCTGCAGAACGTCGATTTCTATTCCGTTCGACCGCTTGCTATGAAAATACCATTTAACTGATTTTGATAATAATTAGTACACACGGATATTTGAAGACGTAGAATATTTTTACACTATCCATTTTGCTGTAACTTGCTGCTAGATGGCGCTGCAGAACCTCGAATTCTGTTTCGTTTAAGCGCTTGCTGTGAAAATACCGGTCAAAAAATTTTGATGACAATTGGTACACATGGATATATGAACATGGAGAATACGTTTACGCTATCCGTTTGGCTATAACTTGCCACAAGATGACGCTGCAGCACATCAACTTCTATACCGTTCGACCAATCGCCATAAAAATTTTTATACTTACACACTTGAGCAAGCAGAATATATTCTAACTATTCATTTAGCTGTTACTCACTACTAGATGGCACTGCAGCGCATTATTACTTTAACTCTCCATTAGATGGCAATGCAGCGCACCAACTTCTTGACAGGACAATTGATCGCTATGAAAATTGATATACATAGATACTTGAACACGGAGAATATTTTCGTGTTATCCATTTTGCTATAAATAGCTACTTCATTGTGCTGTAGCACATCATTATCTTAACTCGTCAATAGATGGCGCAGCGGCATATAAAGACTGTTCAACTGATCGCTATAAAAACTGGTATAGATAGATATTTGAACACGGATAATATTTTGGCGTTATCTATTTTGCTGTAACTTGCCACTAGATGTCACTTCGAACCAATAACTTCAAGACCGTTCAACTGCTCGCCATGGAAATTCGTAAACATAGATGTTTGAATGAAAAGAATATTTTCGCGGCATCCGTTTAGCTATAATTCGCCTTCTGTACCGTTCAACCGTTTGCTATAAAAATACCGTTCAACTGATTTATGAAAATTGTGCACACAGATATTTGAGCGCGGAGAATACTTTTACGCTATCTGTTTTTGCTATGACTTGCCTCTAGATGCCGATGCAGCGCACCAACTTCAAAGCCGCTTGACTAATCACCTTAAAAATTGGTATACATACACATTTGAGCAGAGAGAATATTTTTTTTAGTATTCATTTGGCTGCACTTGATGGCACTGCAGCCAGGGCCTGATTTCCGGGAGGGCATTCGGGGCAAGCGCCCGGGACTCCAACAAAAAGGCCCCCCTCCCAAATTGTTCTTTAAGTTTAAAAATTTGTAATTTTGAAAAACAATTCGAAAGAGGGTCACCTAATGAAGTTATTGCCCAGGGCGCCCAACTCGGGAAATCTGCCCCTGTGCGCAGCACTTTCTTATTTTAACTCGCCACTAGATAGCACTTCAGCAATCAACTTTTTGATCGTTTAACTAACCGCTCTGAAAATTGGTATACATACACATTTGAACACGTAAAATATTTTTGCGTTATCCATTTTTCTCACCTCGCCCTTTGATGGCGCTGTAGCGTATTATTACTTTAATTCGCTACTAGATGGCACTGCAGTGTATCTTGACCGTTAAACTGTTTTCTATGAAAATTCGTACACATAGATATTTGAACATGAAAATATTTTGATGCTATCCATTTTGCAAGAACTTCGACAGTTGATGTCACTGCGACGGATCATCTTCTTCACCGTTCAGACGATCGCCATGAAATTCTTTATGCAAAATTATTGAACGCATATAATATTTATGAGATATCAATTTTGCTATATCTATTCATTATGATAAATAGTAATTACAACAAATCGTAATATAAAAAAAGAATCCAATCATTCCCGTGCGAAGAACGGGGCATTCAGCTAGTTGTCTTATAAAAAAGAAAGAAAGAATGATGATATTTATCTTTTGCTTAAAAAAAGCTAGATCTTAGGAGCGAGGACAAACTACAAGCGCGGGGCCCGTAGCATTTGCCACTTCTGCTATATTGCTAATCTGGCCCTGGGAACTCCGCAAATAAGGCATGAATTTCAAGAGAATACAGTGATTCGATAGCGATATTTATAAAGAAAACAAAAAAACAAACAAAAAAAACAATATTGCTTTATTTGGAATCCAATTGGATCATTTCCCCCTTGTATTGTTCAGTGTAAACTGAAGATGGAAATGCGCTTTTATAAGTCTTAATAAAGTGCTGAAAAATTACATTATGTTAAACCATCACTATAGATTACTATTATTAAAAAACTACTGATATTATTTAAAGTCATTTAATCTTATTAAGATCTTATATAATCTTGTTAAAACACCTGAAATGACTTCCGCTAATTCATGTTTAAAAAGGAAATTTTTCTTTAATCTTTTCCGAGTTAAAATATTTTTTGCATGGAATGACACCTAAAAAGTTTACGCTGGCATTTGAACAAAAGAAAGCGTGATGCTTTCCGCATAATTAAAGAGATGAAATTAACTTCCTCTGCGTTTGTATTAAAAATAAATGTGATCGCGCAGTTATTTTCCGACGTCTTAAGTAAAATACGTTTTTTAATCCTTAATGTTAAATATATATACATATTACATTCAATTAAGTGTTTAATTTAATCTAGTATTTGTTTTTCATTTCATGAACTTTTAATATTTTTCAGAAAAGTGTTATGTTTTGAGATAGTCTTTTATGTTTAAACGTGCAGTAAGTCCGTATTTTTTCCTTATGGACGGCAACCCGCTGCTACACATAGCAACATACTGTTTTGAGTATGAGTAGGTGTAGTAAAAAAAAAAGGAAAGCATTTGTACACACATGTCGAAAATTATGAGTTGTAGTTGTTTCTAGTTGTGTTATATTAAGCAGCTAGCAGCTTTTTAAACTGATAATAACACAAAAGATTGTTTTGAAACGATAACTTTATTTTTAAAATACAAGCATGAATAAAACATGAGACGGTGACAGTGATGAAAGTAATTTGCATAAAAATAATCGAGAATTTTGCACAATTCACAATAAGTTTACGCAACAGCAGAATCAACTAAACACAGCCATTCAAATATAAATAAATTAATAAAATAATACTTACACTACACCAAAAGAACAAATTTTCTATGTCTGTTAAAGAATAAGTCCGAGGTTTGTTTTTCTTCTCTTAAATTGTATTTTTACTTAGTAGCTCATTCATTTAACATGAATTTAAATGTTATAGAGCATTTAAAATATTTGTCCCATGCTAGATGACATGTGTAAAAACTCTTTTAAGTAATAAATCGATTGTGCCATTCACAGTGTGAAAATTATGAGTTTTATTCAGTTTTACTAAGAAAATAGTTTTATTCGCAGATCGTTCGTCGTAAAACTTCGTCAGGTCGTTCCGACGGATACGCACCATCTTAATACTTTGATGCCAAAAAGTCATCTATCGTGGCAAAATTTGGAGGTCACTGAATGCAGTTTTAGAAATGAGAGTCTCAGAGAGTCAATAGCGATACGAAAATCGATCTCTCAGATACATAAACTCTGACGCATGCAGCCTTGCAGTAAATGCCACGCACAAATCACCCTTTATTACCGTATCAGCGCGGGAAGTCGCGCTGGTGCTCCATTAATAATATATGTATTTTTTTTTTTTTTTGTAAACCTTCTATTCCCGGGAATGAGTTGTGATGCACCCTGTATTGCAGTTCTTTTAATTAATCGTCACATTGCAGATCCTTCAAGATCGTTCAAAGGTTCAAAACGTTGTAAGTGAGCTGCTCTTGAGAACACTGCACCGTATAGGTTGAGAACGACCTCTTAGATGCAAATAAAAAATGCAAATTTTAGGTAAAGTAAAACAAGACAAAATTGAGTTTAAATCGCTGACATTTCTTAATAATCGCAGTTTGCAAATTATTTTCTTTGCAAAATGTTAATTAAGGGGAAATAAAAATCAACCACTCACCCCAACCGATGACGTAGAACATGTAGAGGGATTTCTGCTCCTCAAAAGCTGCAGCTATCAACTTGTGCAGGTAGAATCCTTCGCAGAACATCCACATGTACGTGCACATCCGGGAATACTTGGTCATTATGTACAGCAACTTGCAGCTCATCTGCTCAGGAAGAAAGCACATTTCATACGAAAGGTGGTACCGAAAACACTAACACAGACTTCTATTCTTTAAACATCGATCGTAAACGTGTATTAACTTACAAAGATGCGTAAAAAATGTGCAGAAGTTTGTGGCATCGATTAAAATTTTGGAGAGATTAAATCCAAGTGAATGCAAAATTTAAAATTTCATGCTGCCCCGTGCAGAAAAATTCCCAAGTAGTAAAATGTGCCCCCTATATTAATGAGGCGATGGGCAAAGTTGCAGCCTTTCGTCATAAAAAGTCTTAACGACCCTATTTTATCATAAAAAAATTAAACGACCCTATTTTAAAGTTGTCTACAGAGAAAACTGTTCTTGAGAAAGTTATGTAATTTTGTGTAGGACTTAATGAAGGTATGGGAATTTATTTGAGCGAATGAAAAAATCATCTCAAATATTCGCTACCAGGAGCCATTTTTTAATGAATTACACACTTACAACTGGTGCCTCCCCGGTCCCCATACTTCAGTCTATGCAACGTTTGGCTTTGGGGAGTTTGAAACATTTGGTGAGTCGTGATAATCCAAGAACTTTCCGTGATCTTGAAGACGCCATTTCGCAACATGTTCGTATTCCCGAACGCACTGCCGTTAGCTCTGGAATATGTTCTCTTACGATTACAGATTGTAACTGATAGTGATAGCGGTCATGTTGAACACGTTTTACTGTAATAATATTTTTCAACTATCATAAATGTGTGCTGAATGTGTAATTCATTAAAAGTACCCTGGTGGCGGACATTTGAACTAATTTTTTTTTATCCGCTCAAATTTTCATACCTTCATTAGCCTGAACAACAGTTTCGTCTGCAGACAACTTTAAAATAGTGTCCTTTAAATTCAGACACCCAGTATTTTAATATCTACTACAACTATACAAATACCTTGCATTATAGCTGTGTTGTTTACATTATGAATTTAAAATTTCTAATTTTTTTCCCAGCTTTCTGTGTTCAGGCAACTAGAGATGGCCAATGATTCGATGAGTCGAATCAGTGATTCGAATCTTGGTACTGAGTGGCTCAGTCTTTACACTCACTCTCTACTGATTCGAATCTCAAGCCCTCAAGGGAAATACATTCCAAGTGCGAAGGGAAGAAAAACTTATTTTCCCTTTGCCGTTCCCAGGGATTTTCCCTTACTCTTTCAACTCTTTTCGACTCTTTACGACTCCTTTCGGCTCCTTTCGACTCTTTACGACTCTGAGTCGATAGATGATTTGAAACAGTAAATGAGTGGGTGTGGGTGAGTTGGTCACTGAGTTGGTGCAGCAACGAATCTTTACTGATTCAGTGTTTCGCTCTGTTTCGGTGATTGTATACTATCGTTGAGATTCGTTAGTTTTTCGAATCTTCTATCGACTCAGAGTCGAAAGGAGCCGAAAAGAGTTGAAAGGCTGTTTCATTTAATTGGAGGGGTTTTTTCGAATCTTCTATCGACTCAGAGTCGAAAGGAGTCGAAAAGAGTTGAAAGGATGTTTCATTTAATTGAAGTTTTTTTTTCGAATCTTTGGTGTTTCATTTCTTGGTTGGTGGTCGGATTTTAAAGTTTTATCTGTCTGTGGGTGTGGAGTGGGTCGAACATCGTTTGCTTTTGGCGGGTGGCATAGGCGTTACTTCCTAAGGGCAAGAGGGGTCAATCTCCCCCCCGAAAAAAAAATTAAGAAAATCCCTCCTTCCAACTTGTCTGACTGATTTAATATTTGTTTAAAATTTAATGAAACATCCCTTTTCTACTTTTAACTTTAATATATGTCCCCCTGCCCCCACCCTCAAAAAAAAAAAAAAAAAAAAAAAAAAAAAAACGGAACGTTAAGTTTACATGGTGGCGGATTTTCATGTGAAGGGAAATAGAATGAAATAAAGTTAGGATTGTGCTTGTCACTTTTAATGAAGGATACAGGGGCGGTATTAAGCGCTCTCACAAAAGGACTTTGTAGTAAGCAAAATAACATTTCGCTTTATTGCAGCAGATTTCGTTTTTTTTTTTTTTTTACCTTGTTTTTCGTTTAAGGGGAATGATTTTATTTTCTTTCGTAATTCAGAGAAATACAAAATAGGGCCTAAAGCAGTGGCGTAGTTAGTGTTATTGACAGTGGCGTAGCCAGGATTTTATTTCGGGGTGGGCTGGGTATCAAATTTAAAGATAAAGTTCAATTGTAAGCTAAGTAAAGGGTCCCATTTTTTTTGGGGGGGGGGCAGCAGCCCCTCAGTAGGACTGGGCCAAAAATCGACATATCGGTTTTATTTCAACATCAAATATCCGATATTCCAATTTTCATTTCAGTGAAATCTCGAATTCGATAAAGGGCAAAAATACAGGCCGGCCAGGGGCGTAGCCAGAATTTTTTTATGGGGGGGGGGTTATGACTACTGCAACTCATATATATGTATACGTGTGTATGATAATGTAGTGAAGAATATACATTTTGTATGGCAAAAATTCCTCATGGGGGGTTATGACCCCCTAACCCCCCCCCTTGGCTACGCCTCTGAGGCCGGCGATAAGAAAATCCTGAGATCAATACCAGCTTGTGATGCTTTTGCTACTGCTTTCTGTCGGAAAGCTTCTTCTTCTCTCATCGCAGAAAAAACAGCTCCATGGTTTATTAGTCTAATTACCATAATTAATTAACGTATATCTCGGAACCTATCCACCGGAGCGCGTTTTTATTGATTCTCGACCCCCCCTAGACTCAACACCCCACCGATACTTAAAATTTCGAATGCTTTGACACCAAACTTAACCTTTTAATCTTACAGGCCCAGGGGGTCATACGAAGCTCCCCTATATTTTCAATTTGGGCATTTTAAACACTAGCCTCCTCCGACGGCATCTCCAAAGTCTGGAAACCATCCCAGAGCCAATTTCTACATGTTTGCAGTCCTTTTAAGCCTCAATCATGGTTAATTAGTCTAATTACCATAATTAATTAACGTATATCTCTGAAACTATCCATCGGAGCGCGTTTTTATTGATTCTCGACCCCCCCTCTGGGACCCCCATCGATACATAAAATTTCGAATACTTTGACACCAAACTTAACCTTTTAATCTTACAGGCCCAGGGGGTCATACGAAGCTCCCCTGTATTTTCATTTCGGGCAGTTTAAACACTAGTTTTACTGGAGCAAGGAGAGAGAGATGCTAACTGCCCGAGAACTCAGCGGAGAAGGAACCCGATGAATGGGTGAAGGGTGTTTAAATAGTACGGCTTTCGGCGCAGAGAGAGGGAAAATTTCTTTAGTTGTTTTATTGATTCAAGATTCGAATCACTGATTCGAATCATCGAAGTAGTGAGTGAGTCGAGATTCGAATCAGTAAAATGAGTCGAACCGCCCATCTCTATAGGGTAAAGGTAACTTGATTTGTGTTTCCTTCGGTTATTAGTGCATTGTCATCAATTAACTATTTTTCTATTTAAATCAATATAGTTGTTAATTTCTGGTTGCTAAGATTTTATCAATCATAAAAGAGCTACTTTCTTAAACTTTTATTTTTAACATTTAGATTACTCTTCTTACATTTACACTCCAAAAATGGCATTTCCAACTTTTCACGGATTTTGATTCTTTCTTACTTTAAAAACAATTTTTAATGTTCATTGGACAGCATGAGCTATTTCCTTACCCAGTCCATGAAAATTGAACTGAAATTATTTAATGTGAAATTTTAATGTAAATCAGAACATTTGTGAGTAAAAAGTATAAGATTACTTAATTTTTGCTCCGAAAATTCTTAGCAGAGATCATTTTGCCAATTTATTTTCTCTCTCTTTTTCTTTTAAGGAAAGGTATTGCAGTTACTTTGTTTTCATAAAACACATTCCCTTACCCAGTTTTCTTCAAGTATCGTCGTTCTATTTTCAACGAGAGGCTGGACAGGCCGGATTAAAATGCTCTCTGGCGATTTGGCAAGAGTCGTTTCTCCCGCTGTTATACACTCCACGCTAGGGGTTGCCGCCCGCACCGCAAGTTGATCCGCGAAAAACAGCAATATATATATATATATATTTTGTTGATTAATTGTTCTAAATATATATTTTAATGCATTTAAAATCAGTCTAAAATTACAATTTTAGATTTGAAGGTAATATGTTACGGAAATAAAAAAGAAACAGTGGACAGTTAAAAAGCAATCATCATTTGGCTTTTGTATGAAATTTACATACGATTAGAGAAAACCCTTCTTTATTAAATGTTTAGTCCAGGGTTTCAGCAATTAATAGATATGGATTATAGATGCAGGTAAACTCTTCGGGTTTAAACCTATATGTTCCCATGGATGCAGATTGAAGCGAGGACGAAAATTGCATTACTGATTCTAGTAGGATACTGAAAGATTAATATGGGCTAGCAATAATGTGTGTAACAACAAAGAATAATAACCGCTCGTCTTTGTAACGGTAAGAAAGTAAATGTTAAACTTTGTGTAAAGTTCATTTACATATAATCTATATTTATAAAATGCTAAATTCTTTTAATCAAGCACAAACTACTAATTCAATGAAAGAAAAAACTAATTCGTATTCAAGAACGATTTTTTAAGACTTTCTTTGGACCATTTTGTTTCAGTGAAAAATTAATAAGGTAAATAGCTAAAAACTTAAAATTAAATGAGAAAGCAAATTCTAGATAATTTTTTTACTGTTGACTTTGTTTTAAACCGCAAAAGATTTCTTATTTGTTTTAAATACAACTTACTGTAATTCAGTCAAAGTGAAAATAAAAATTATGATCTTCAGCACCAAATATTCTTTTAAAATGCTGTTAAACACTTATGGCGTGATAATATTTATTTAATAATTTATTTTGAGTATGAATTAACGTCGGTACACAGGATACACTATAAGAAAAAACCATGCTAAATTACAGCACAGTGTGCTGGTAATCATAACGCCAACACCTGTGCTGTAAATTTCAAGCACTTTGAATTTTCAAGCACTGTGTTGTAAATTTACAACACCGTGTTGTAAATAGTTGGCACGATGGCACGGTGGCACAACAGCACATGTGCTGTAAATTTACAGCACCGTGTTGTAAAATTACAGCACATCATTTTCAAGTACCTATGTAAATTCACAACACTGTGTTGTAAAATTACAACACTTCATTTTTCAAGCATCTATGTGAATTTACAACACTGTGTTGTAAAATTAAAGCACCTCATTTTTCGAGCACTTATGTAAATTTACAACACCATGCTATAAAATTACAGCGCCTGATTTTTCAAGCACTGTTGTGTATTTTTACAGCACTTGAATTTTCAAGCACTGTAACGTGTTTTCACAGTTCTTGAACTTTCAAATACTTTCATGGAATTGTACTGCTCTTCTGTGTAAGTTTTAGCCTGATGCAATTTTTCTGTACACATGCATTTATAATTACGTTTCGAGCAAAAATTTATACCTGTCCCTCGATTTGCACGGCACTCAATTTACACGTTTTTAAATGAAAACTTTTTTATTTTATTTTATTGTGTGCGTAGATCATACACATTTACAATTACTTTTCAAACAAATTTACAGCTATTCCTCTATTTGCTCGGTACTCAATTTACGCGGTTTTCAAAAGAAAACTTTAGTTTTTTTAATATTATTTATGGGATCCTACAATTTACAATTACATTTCAATCAAATTTACAGCTATCTTCTATATTCACTTTACTCAATTTACACGGTTTCGAGTTTACACGGTTTTACATGTTTTTTTTTAAATCCTACACATTTACAAGTAATTTTCAAACAAATTTACACATATCCCTCGATTTGCACGGTACTCAATTTACACTGTTTTTAAATGAAAACTTATTTTACAGGTTTTTTAAATTTTATTTATTGGATTCTACAATTTACAATTACATATCAAAGAAATTTACAGAACTATCCTTCAATATGCACGGTACTCAGTTTTACACGGTTTCACTTTTATATGGTTTCAAAATGATTTTTTAAATGGTTTTTTTTTTCCTTATCCTCCAGTTTACAATTAATTTTGTGACAAATTTACTCCCATCCCTCGATTTGCACGGTACTCAGTTTACACTGTTTTTAAATGAGAACTTATTTTAGAGTTTTTTATTATTTTATTTATTGGGTCTTATACAATTTAACATTACATTTCAAACAAATTTGCAGCTATCCTTTCATATGCACAGTTTTCAATTTACACGGTTTCGTGTTTATACGGGTTTTGGAATGATTTTTTTTTCAGTTTTGTTAAATCCTAATATTTGCAATTAATTTTTAAACAAATTTACACTTATCCCTCGATTAGCACGGTATTCAATTTACACTGTTTTTAAATGAAAACTTATTGTAGAGGGTTTTTATTTTAAATTTTATTTATTGGATCCTACAATGTACAATTACATTTAAAACAAATTTATGGCTATTCTTCGGTATGCCCGGTACTCAATTTATACGGTTTCGTGTTTACACGGTTTTTAAATAATTTTCTTTTATCCTACACATTTACAATTAATTTTCAAACAAATTTACCCCGATTTGCGCAGTACTAAACTTACACTGTTTTTAAATGAAAACTTTTTTCTCTAACTCTGAAGTAGTTAGAAATTTTGCACGACCATTTAAAATATGTAGAAAAATCTTGCTCCTTTAAAAAGCCAAAAAGATCTGCAATAAATATTTTTGTTGTTGAAACTTTTTGAAACAGCACTAATGTCAAATTACAAAATGTGAATTTAACCAAAAGCATTGCAAGTGGCAGTGGAAAATTTCGGAATGAGATTTTCATTCTTGAAACTGAGACCATTTGCTATTAAAATAAAATATTTTCAAACTCACAGTCACTTCTATGCCTAATATGTTAATGTTATAGTGATGCATAACTATAGGAGACTATAACTTTAAAAAAGAACTTTTGTGAGTGTGTAATAGCTTGATAATTAAATATGGCAATATTTTTAACAAAAACGTTAAATTAAAGTCTCGTGAACATAGCTTTGAAATTAATTTATTTTAATAACTAAGTAAGCAAACTTACATCCAAGCTTGAAAAGGGGGGGGGGGATTAATAATTCTTGACTTGTAAAGGGACTAAGGTTCCTCTTATTCATAGGGCCAAATTATAAGTTAAGATCATGGAAACAGATTTTTTCAAAAATTTGTTTGTATGGAGTTGTTTTATACATACCCGTAAAAGGCAGGCCCGTTGTATTTCTAGAGTTAAGTTGCTTCAGTGTTTTGTTTTTTTACTATGTCACTCAGCTACATTTATACATACTTTCTCTTATTAATATGTTCTTCCACAAATCCAGATATTTAAAGAATACTTGTTGAAAAGCTAAATTAAGCATAATGGTAATATACAATGATTTAATGTGCTATTTATTTTTTATTTTACTTTCTTGGAACAAATGCAGGCAGTTAAGTTCTAAAGTAAAGATATAAAGATATGGCAGAACAAAATTTCATGCTGTTCTTTGAAAATGTCAGTATAATGCTTTTAATTTATAGTTTAATAGATGAATAAAACTTATCATTATATGAATTAGTAGTTAATTTAAAATTGCATTGAAATTATTTATCTAGAATAATTTTGGTAGTTTCAAATTAAGTCATATTTATTAAAATTGCCTACGATAAGATTTTTTTAAATTAAATATAGATTAATATATTCAAAACAATCACAACTAAAGTAATTTAATAAAATAACAAAAGTACTCAACAAAAATCTGGTAGTGAAAAGGTAAAAGTAATTAAAAACTTTGTAAAATGACTCATAAAAGATACAAACTGAGGTCTATCATTTTGAGTAATACAAAAAAAAGTCCATTCTTCTTCAGTTACAAAAAGTCAAACATCTGCACAAGTAAAAGGCTATTCTTTCTGACTGGGGTTGACTTTCTTGATGCTGTAGAAAAGTACACATTTTTGTACCAACCAAAGGGATTGTCCTGGATAAATACCCTTTTATGTGTATTATTTTACAAAGTTCTTAATTATTTTTGATTTAATAAAATGTTAGCTTGTAAATAAACTGAAAAAAAGCATAAAATAACAAATGAAATTTAAAACATTAGAAATTTTATTGACTTTCCATATACAGTATATAAAGCTACATAGGTTTTTATATTTCATCTCTATTTTACGCCACATACAACATAACTTATTCAGTCTTCTCTTTGATCAAACTTTCATTAATAAAGGAATATTTTTCAGATGCCTAGGATAAAACAAAAACACGTCATCAGATCAGCAAATAAATAAATCCCCAAAAATGTGCCATTCTTTTCTTTTTTGGCTACTATTTCAATATTTCAACTGATTTCATTAACCCATTTGTGCCCTGATATTTTTGCGACTTTCTTCGATTTTTGCTAATACCAGCAATAATAGATAAACTTCTGATGTATACTTCTTGAACAAGGGATGATTTCTTTTAAAATCATTATGCATAATAATTGAAATGTCAACATCCTACTAGGTCATGTTAAAATATTTTGTGAAATTGAGGTTCAAGACTCGTGAATAAAGGCTAGGGAAAATTAATAACGTTTTTGACTGATAGCGAAAATGCCGCCCCAAAAAAGGGACACTAGGCATAAATGGGTTAGCTGAACTTTATTAATATAAACACTTATCGATACTTTTGAAAATCTTTATACAAATAAAATATTTAAAAATGTTAAACTATGAAAATTTTATCATTATTAAATACAAAATAACAATATATAACGTCATGCAAAAATCAGGTGTTATGCTGGTTTCTTTTTTAAAAGAATGCATAAAATATGTACTATGTTGAGATTCCTCAACATAAAGGCATTAAACTGCGAAAATACATCTGTAATATTTGGTGGATTTTTGATGTTCCACTGTATATACAAGGTGAGCCAATGGGATGAAATAATTTTTTAAAACTAATAACATTTAAAAATAATCTTTTGTAAAATTTAGTGATGAAGCAGCGTAATCTACATGAATGGAGATATTGTGTAGGTGCAGAATCGTTCATTTTTGGAAAATAATTTCTAAAAAGTCCTCTATTTTCCCACACACATTCTTGCAGACCCATTGCAAAGCTGCCTATAAAGTGCACAGTATTTTTAGCGTTATTGTGGACACAGCATGCTGAATCCTTTCTTTTAATGCTTGAAAAGTCTTTGGGAGGTTACTTTAAAATATTCTTTGTTTTAGGTACAGTCACAAATTATATTTATAACACTGAAAGCACAATACTGCCTTTCCTTTAGTTCGCTTTTAAGGCACACACGCATTGCTCACCCAACCCAGTATTCCATAACTTATTTTCCACACTCTAGATTGACAACAGTGGTGGTCAAAGCTGCTTCCCCTTTTCTTTCTTTGCAGTGACTTTTTTAAATCATACGTCAATCATTTACCTTGTATGCATATACATACATATATAAAATTTATTTCCTTCCCTTTTTTTCTTTCTTTTTTAAACTTGATGTCACTTCTAAAACATTTAAAATGTATTTTTCTGACACAGTAATTATTTAAATCAATCAATGTGAATATTATTCTTTACTGAAGAACATTTTAAGTTTCAATTATTTCAATTAAAAATCTTTAATTATTGAAAAGGAAGTATATTAAATATAAAGTGTTTTTGTTTATAAATAATAAGCATGTTCTTAAAATTTTATTTCTGAAAGAAAAACTGTTAGTGTATTATTATTATACAATGACATTATTATACAGAGAAACTCCCGATTATCTATTATGTTAATCACTGAGAATGCTTGCACGGCCAATAAAAGAACACAATCAAACGAACACAATCAAAAGAACACAATCGAAACAATACTGATGTTGATTGTTTTTCCAAAAGAAAAACAATCAACATCAGTACAAAAACATACAATTTAGTTACATTTTCAAGATGCATAACATTAAACTAGAAAATTTTCTTTTAACATTAATTGCTTAAAGAAATCTGTAATGTTAATTTGATTTCTGTATCTTGTCCCAGCATCTATGTGTATTGAAGTATTTTGTAAACCACAATAATACCACTGTAATCAAATCCTCTTTTAAAAGATTTTAATGAAATTTAATTTGATGTAAAACAATAAATAAATTATTAAAAAATTCAACATATGAAATATACATGCATTACCATGCATTAACACTCATCAGATTCTTAAGGTTAAAAAAAAAGGGGCCGTTAATAATAAATATGGTCTCTTCTTTAAATATGCAAGCCTCACAGCGAAATTTCATACCTGAATTTGAAGCAGTTGATGAGTTCCAGAGGCAATTGGTTCGGCTCCTTAAGCAATACTGCTTCTTGGCTCTCAGTGCTTCCTTTAGGAGGTTACGAACTGAAGTCACTCATCTCTTGAATATCCCGACACATTCTAGACTACACCGACACATTCTAGACTACACACCTAGAGCTCATATGTAAATTGAGCAGTAATAAAGGAGGCCGCATAAGTTGAAGTACCTATGAATGTAATTTTTATGAAATTATAAGTTTTTGTATAGTTTCAACAATTCATTGCATTATATAGAAATATTACACTCTCTCTCTCACACACACACAGTTATTTATTATTTGACATAAAAAGTAACAATATAAAATATTTTTGTATATTCACATACGAGTAATAACTTGTTATAACATGAATCATTATTTTTTAATTACAGGTTTATATTTATATACATATATTAGCACAGGGGTGCAAATAGAATCTAAATATTGGGGGGGGGGGAGGCTTGGCGACCACCAACTTCCAGCGACTGCCACCTTGTTTACATGGGGCTGAAACAGTCTCTGTCAATTTTACCCACATTTCTATTGGATCCTTTATCGTGTCAAAAATGGATTTGACTATTCCAACTTAAATAACTCCATTTTAGTTCTGTAGAAGCCGCCGATTGAGAATTGTGCTAATATTAAATTAAATGTAGTGTTTTTTCCATGGTTTGATTAATATCCTCTTTTAAATTAATCAGAAATTTTCAACATCTTTAAAATAAAGGTTGTAATGTTAAAATTAAATATTATAAATATATTCATATAAATCTGTACAAATCAAACAATTCAGTTTCAAGATTATTACTTAAACTGTTTTTGCATAATTTTATTTTAAAAAATTACTTACCTATATCATATTTACTTTAATTACATTTAAATTCATATTTTAACGAAATATAATATTTCCTTCTTAAAAGTCCCTATAAACATTTAAAAAGAATAAAAATTGTACATGGACGCACCCACGGAGGGGGGCTATGAGGGCAGAACCCCCTTCCCCCCTAAAGTTGGAGAGTTAGATGTCAAAAAACTTTAAAAATTAAAAGTTGTCATTAATGAGTTAAAATATTTTATTTTTAAAAAATCGTCTTCGAATTATTTCTAAAATATCTTTTAGGGAAAAAATTGATTTTTATATAAATACTTACAGTTAGTGTATGAAATACATTTAAACTCGGTTAATGTCACTGAATAGATCAGATAATTTTTTATGACTCTATAACGAGTTAATTTGATATGGGATTGGGTTCCATGGGCAAGTGATACTGAATATTTTGACGTGATAAAAGAGTTATAACTACAATCGAGATCACTATAACCGAGTTCATCAGTATTTGTAGCCCTCCCCCCCTCCCCCTCTACCAAAGTAAAATCCTGGGTGCGCCATTGATTCTGTATAAATAATTCATAAATGTAATACTATGAAAGAAGGATTATTCCAAAGAATGTTTCTTAGTTCTGAAATAGTTCAATGTAATAAAATGAACACTTAATATTTTGCAATTTAAAAATAACGCATGAATAATAATTATTGAAAATAAATAATATACTTCAGTTTTGAAAAGCAATTTAAAAATGAGATAAAACAAGATAAATTTAAACTATTTTTGGAGTTGGACATAAACTTTGTGATTTATTTAATATGTACATGTTTTAATAAAAAATATTTTTTTCTTAAAAGTCTCCATATAAACAACATTTTAAAAAATATTCTGTATAAATAATTCATAAATGTATTACTATGAAAGAAGAATGATTTCAAAGACTGGTTCTCAGTTCTGAATTAGTTTAATGTAATTACAATGAGCACTTAATATTTTGGAATTTAAAAATTACTTAGGGAGAACAGTACACCAATATATATAGTTTATATATAAATACGCATAGCAATTAATTCAACTTTTTTTTTTTTTTTTTGCTAAATGTATAGGGGGAACTTTAATTATTGAAAATAAATAAATATACTTCAGTTTTGAAAAACAATTTAAAAATGTGATAAAACAAGATAAATTTAAGCTCGAGTTGGACATAAACTAATGTAGAATTTAAAACAGTACTATTTTTCTGGAACTACATTTTACCAATATTGGTTTAATGGGATTAAAACTTAAGTAGTATTATAAATAAAAAAATTAAAAATGAATTAAATCAAAAGAATGCTTTCAAAAACCTGATACTTCATACTAAAATATTAAAATAACAGTGAATACTCCTGATATTTTGACATTTAAAATCCATTTTATATAAAATATAACTTAATAGTAGTATATTGTATAGAGCAATGTTTCTCAGCATTTTACAAATATGGACCAGCAGATTACAAATTTCAAAACCTTCGCTGACCGGCACATTAAAATTTTCAATACCTTCGAAAATTTTAATGTGGCGGTCAGAATCAATTTAAAAACGAAATAAATTTAAACTTTTTTTTGAGTTAGACAAACTTAATGCAGAATTTAAAACAATATTTTTCTGGAAATACATTTTACCAATATTGGCATTAAAATATATTAATAGAATAATGAAGCAAGTAAAAGAGACTACAGAAATTTTATAACTATATTTTTATATTTATTTACATATTCTTTAAGATGAAAAGTTTTTAATACAATAACTCTTGTCTACAAGACGTTAATGTTTCAAAATAATTATATTCGAATCGATGTTCCATTAGCTCATTGAAACGAAGAAATAATATTTATAAATATGTATATGTATACGAACTTGGTTTTATAAAATGAAGAAACAGTACTTTAAAAAGATTTTTTTAAATAAAAATAAAAGCAGTATATAAGTTATATTATTATTTAATTAATACAATTTGATAGTTTACTATCATTAACGCGTAATAACCTTGCAGAAATTTTTCAGTTCAGCAGTCTTGTTTACTAAACAAATGCACACCGGAACTCGGTTTGGCACCGTTTAGAACACCGCCAATATCCAAACATCGTACAATAAACACATACTTTATACGTTATTAGAAGCTTTGGAAGACTAAATTACATTATACGATTATCTGGAACCTAAACTTTTTACTACATATCATAATTTCAACCAAATAAATATTATGATAGAATTACTTACACTGCAAAGTCCAACTTCCGTAACCGGATTCCATTGTAACACATCGGCAATTCACTATCCACACTGTTTTCTTCGTTCAATATCTCTTGGAAATTTACGCATTTGCTTTTCAAATCTGGAACGACTTCAACAATTAACGTCTGAACACAACCGCCCTCCCATAATCAATTTTATTGAAATCTTTAACAGCCGTTGAAGTATAACAAGAGTCGGTTAAACAACACGTCGGTTTACATATACCAGATTACAAAAACATGGGCATGGCAACCAAACCCTCACTCAACTCACATATTCTTGCCTGGAGTCCTAGCTTAGCTCACTGATAATGGCACGATATTCTGATTCGCTATGAATGTCATGTGACCACCAGAAGTGCCACCCTAAGTTTAAAAAACCAAGCGCGAGTGCTTGAATTTGATTTTGCTGCACGTGTTGTAAATTAGATACAGCACATTGTGTTGTAAAATTACAGATATTTAATACAGTGTATGACAGGAAAACTAAGCATATAAGGCATTTAATATGCACGTACAAATTCAAAACAAAAATCATTTATGAAATTCAAGACATACCTATGAAATCTTTACGTTAAGTGTTTATAAATCAACAGTATAAAACACTTAGCAGGCATATGACTTTAAAATTGGATGTTATTACCCAGCCAGCCCCACCACATCGAGTGTCGAATATTATTTTCAAATATGCTTTTTATAAAACAGAAAATATCCATTATAAAATGTAGGAAAGAAACTTTAACTAATGGCTATTTTGTAATTTACATATAAATCAAAGTAAGTTTTCAGAAACATTCTGAATGTCTCTCTGAAAAATACTAGTAGTTGTACGTGGGAGTCAGAGCCATTGCTAAGACTTCTTTTAGTTGTAGTGGGAGGGGGGGGGAGAGATGTCGATGAACTGCCAAGTAAAATATTGTTTTTTACCAACTTATTTATTTTGTATCAACTATATTACCAACTTTTTACTTTTGCGGATTGGGTTTACGTAATTTGACAAGTGTACCAGAAATAGAAAGTAAATTATAGTTTTCGTTAAAAATTTTACCGAGTTTGCTTACTATGTATCTAATTTTGCCAAGTTTTATACAATTTTGAGTGTTAAGGGGGATTAGCAAGGGCCCTGGATCTGCTAATTAATCCATGATTCTAGAGTGTTTTATTCATTATTATACTAAATATTTGTAATATATATAATGGGATATGCTCTGTATTAGAAACATTTAGTATAAATTCTATTATATTCTGTATAATTCAGTAAATGAAGTGATAGAAACATTTGATTTTACTGATATATATATATATATATATATATAATGTATAAAGCTGTGAGATTTAGGGATCGGCCCCTGTTTTTAAGGGGCCCCGGGCTGTTGCTCCTCTTACTCTTATGATAATCGGACTCTGATGAAACTCACAGACCCTACGAACTGCATACATCAATTCTATATGCTATAGATAAGAAGCAGAAAAAGGAAAATCTATCCCTAGATAAATTAAAGACAAAATAAATGAATGAAACAATTCCAGCCTCTTGATGACATAAAAATACTAAGAATTTGGATAAATAATAATAGACGGTAAAAAATTAAAAGGATATATATATCTACAATCAGTATTTAATGTATATATATATAATGTTCATTAGAACATATAGTGTAGATAATTAACTATTATATCGCTGTATACAAATTTATTAGCCCATAAAAATGAGTAAAATTATTTGCATTAAATTTTAAAACATTTCCCTTTTTCCGTAAATATTCAAGAGTGGCTGATCGTTTATCAATTATTAGGCCAAGAAAATTAACAGAAGTGCGTAAACTAGAATATTTAAATAATTCTAATACATAATACATAACATATGGAAAGATGTAATAGGCCGGAGATTAAGTTTCATTTCTTAATCTCCGGCCTTTCTTCTTCTTACTCTCCGGTAATTCAAATGTGATATCAATATATCACATTTGAATTACGAAAATCACATTCTGAAGAATACACACACACACACACGCAAAAAAAAAAAAAAAAAAAAAAAAAAAAAATCTGGAAGGAAGAGGGGGGGGGGTGCAGAAAACATTTTTTGTCACATTTTCTTATGAAATAACTTCAATTTACAAAACAAGTCAATCTTCTATATAGTATAAACTTAGTTCGTCTGAGGGTGGGGGTGGGAGCACGTCACGTACCCTTGTGCCCTCCCTGTAGATCTGTGATGGAGGGGGCATCACCTGAGCTTTTGACTGTTTTTAAATAATCGGAAAAATGAGAAACTCAATCATTTGAAATGAATTGATGAAATATAATTGATGCAGATCCCATATATTGCATTATAATTTTTTTAATTTTTTTGTCTTAATTATCTGTTCTTTTAAAATTCATTCGTTCTTATTTCCCCCTTACTTTGGCTTTTAAAATTGCTATATTTTGTATGTTTCTTTTTAAACAAACAAAATCCTAAATTATCCTATACAGTATCTTAATGTTAGCAATTCTGAGGTCGTTCTATTCTAATCGAAAATTCCCACAGCTAGGTTTAGAGGATGGAGAACCGATATTTTAAACACACTTTTCTAATGAATATTTTTTGCTTGTAATTTTTTTAAAAGCACACTTCATGTAATACACAAATGAAAATAGATGTAGTTTACATGCAAATGAACTTTACAAGTCATGACCTGCAGGCTCTCTACTTTATAATGTTTTAATAAGGATAGTTAGGATGTTTAAATTGACTAGTCCCCTTATGCGTCCAGCGTTACTTCCTAACTTTAGTCTTTCAATGCTAAAGTGCGGAAGCAATGCAATTATTTGAAATGAAAAATTGATGAAACATAACTGATGCAGATCCCATAAATTGAATCAATCCATAATCACCCCACAGGCCTCAACGTAAGGCAACGTTGAGCGCTCTATTTATAAATCGAAAAGAGCAGAAAAACTATTTCGTTTGCATAGATCAGCCTTTCTTAAAATGTATTCCAATTTTAAAGTTTTATATCTCTTAAAAATCACTTATCAACACCAGTCAAAACATTGTCTTTGAATAAAGACAGGAGTCGGGACGAAAGTCCCAGTCCTGGCTAAAGGTCCCCAAAACTCCGCTATCAAACAGACAGGAAAAAAAAAATTGAACGGTGAAATTTTTTGTATTTATATGGCAACCTTAATTTAGAATTAAAATGGCGATTTGGAACAACATGTAAGTACATCATTAAAATTACTTATTTATTTATTTTGGGTGGCCAATTAAAGTAGTTTTAATAATTAAGTGTCTTTAAATTCCTTAACTGGTGCGTTTATCGCTAATTCGTTCACTTTAGTTTTCATCTAATTCTTTTGGGAGCTTTGAAACTTGTGCATAACTGCTAGAGGCCCATGGCTGCAAGGCTCACTAAAGTGCGGTGATTTTTTAGGTTGGCGAGAATGGGGGTGTTAAAGTAGGAATCAACTCTGTCTTGTTCCATAAAGCCCATCTTTGCAATCGAAATCTATCTTAAAATCGCCTATTGAAACTGTTTTACAATCTTCGCCAAGCATATTCCAACTATACTTCACCATTTTAAATACTGTTTGTAATCGACATCATAATCCACGAGTGTGCCGTGTTTGTCTTTCTTGTTCCATAAAACACATATTTGGAATTGAAATCTACATTAAAATCGCCTGCTAACACTATGTTACAATCTTCGCCAGACATATTTTAACTATACTTTCCTAGTTTCTAGCCAAATTCGGCAGATATCGCCAAGCTCGGTTTTGAAGTTATTTTTTGGCAGCTAACTTGGCGATCAGTTATCAAAAATTGCAAACCGGGTGCAACTTTCAAGAATTTAACACCCCCCCCACCCCCTGCGTTATCTGGAAAACACGCTTCAAAGGAACTTCACCGTGGCAGTTCATGTCTACAAAACCTGCCTACAAATCATGTCGACAAAGTCGCGCAGACAAAAATCTGGGACTGTACGAAATAGCAGGCTAGTACTAAAGAAAAAAAAATAGTATTACGTTCGATTTTTTATTTTCGCTCAAATATCTGACGTTAGGTATTTTTAAAGGAGCCAGTTAGTTAAACAATTTCGGCACGTTTCAACTGTTTACCTGAAACAGATTTTTAGGAAAGTGTACCAAAGTATAAAAAGCACGCTTTATTGTAGCCAAACTACATTTCTTTAGATTTTCATTAGCCACATTTTGAGCGCTTTTATGTTCTAAACCTACTCAAACTGTATATGTATGGAGTCGTCTCAGTCTGCTTTACGTGTCGGGCCGATAATTCGAAAATTTGAGCTACTTTAAGTTCCGTGCGTCTATAAGATATCAAGACTGTTTGACAGAGCTATGTACTTTTTTTCTGGTTGTACTATTTGTTTGAGTTGCTATTTCTGTATTTAACCATGTGCGAAAAAAAATATTTCTATTAAAAAGTTCTTTACAATAAATGCGTCTGACGGGGTATCTCTGCCTCACATAACAGTCATTTAGTTAAAGATTAAAAAAATTAAAAATACAGGTACGCTTTTACGAAGTGAACTATGATAGGGACGACGTATTTAAAAGTGTGCACAATTTTAACATCGCTGCCGTGAATCTAGTCCAAGAAAATGAACCCGAAATCTAAACAAACAGAAACTAAAATTTTCTTTTTTAGTAATTCAAAACTTGGGCAATAAACAACCTGCACAAAGGTTGAGCAATCTGACATGTATAAGCAGACATGATTTAGAATCATTGCATAGCATATGTAATAACTGGACAATTGAGGACGACGTCATGATTGTCGTTAAGTATCGAATTAATCTCCGAAATTTCCTTCACATTACGTTACCAACTGTCCAGTCACATCCAGGTACCACCAAAAACATTTCCTTTTTCAGTCGATAGCAAATTGGGCGTGGCTGACGAGGAAGACAGGCTGCGGTGCTGATATTTTGGTCACATCCTTTTGCCGACCAAGAGTCACACCTCCTAGGTCACATGACTCTTAGTTGGCAAAAGCGTGTGACCAAAATGTCAGCACCGCAGCCTGTGTTTCTCGTCAGACACGCAAATTGGGCTACTTATTTTCAACAACATTCCTGTTGAAAATTATCAACATTTTTTAACATTTAGGAGAAAATCAATTAAACTTTAAAAATCCTTGGACGGACGGTGAGGTTTCAGACATCGATACTCGGGATTAAAAGTGAAGTAGTTACTCGCCACGTGACCTGTCGAGTTACTTATAAAGAATGCATACACCTTGTGGTCGGGATATTATTGTATCTATAATCATTATACACGCATGTTTATATCTAAAATTAGTATTATGATGGAATAATCTGGATTTCATATTCAATCAAAAATGTAAAAACAAATTAGAAAATATATTAAAAGGTCAATATAGAAATGTACAGCTTGTAGAGTTTTCTGTCGAGAGGCATAAAAGTCTGAAACGGGTAAATGAAATATGTTTATTTTCTTAAATGTTATGTACAAGAAGATGTTCCTTTCAATGTGACGGTAACCTATTCTCTCCTGCATGGCAGCAATTTCAATGTTTTTATTCTTTGTCATCCCTCGCATTGAAAATTGTTTCGAAAAAAAAAAAAAAGAAAGAAAGAAAGAAACCGAGGGCCCTAAGCACCAGCTGACTGACCGGACCGGACAGCTCCCTTGGATTGGTTTGTCAGGCAGTAGATTGGGGTGGGCAAACTGTCAAGAGGGGGGTCGGTTAGCCCACTCTGACGAAAATTAGAAAATTATCCAAATTCGCTAAGTATTTTTACATTAGGCAGACAAGAGTGAATTTACCTCTGTAGTGCAAAAGAAGTGTTCGAGCTTCGAATTCTATTTAAACCTTGGCTTCTGTATCCCTGCAGACAAAAATTGCGCAGAGCAGACCTGTAGAGAGAGGTTTTCACCATCCCAAGCACTGACCAAGGTCGGAGCCCCTTCACTTTACATTGTTTCGATAGAAGTTCAGTTTAACAGACTGGATCACTGCCGGACGAGTCTTACCAGTTGCATGATTAAAGTTCATAAAAGCAATTTTTCTCGTTCATAATAATAAGTTAAGTGCATAGTGTTAATACAAACCTACACAAGGAGTATCTGCTTGGGAGGGTGTCTCGGGTAGAAATCTTTGTAAGGGGTTCTAACGCGTACGTTACCTCTGGAGAAAACCGATCCTCACTGCAGACCGTTAGATCGATAGCCTCACGGTAGGCCAAAACCCTGAACTTTCCCACTTCAGCCATCTACTATTTTAAGTGTCTTATCCACTTGGCCATGGTGGGCACATAATAGGTTATCATATAAACTGTTTGACAGATCTGTATATCTTTTTAGTTGTACTATTTAATTCAATTATAATTTAAGTATCAACATATTTGCGAAAAAAATATGAGTATTAAAACTTCCTCTAAAATCAGTGTTTTTGCAAAATTTATCATTCTTCATCACAAAAGAGTCAAACAGTTAAAGATTTTCCAAATACAAAAATATGCTGGCAAGATTTTCTGACTATGATAGTGACAATGTATTTAAAATGGACACGATTTCAGCTTACCTTTCTTTCTTTCTTTTTTTTTAATGAATGTACTTAAGACAAGAAAATTAACCCCAAATCTTCAGAACCAGAAAATAATATTTTCTTTTCTGGATTACAAAAACTTACTTTTCGTAACATGCGCAAACACGGAATAGATGCCTCAGCAGTCACGACAGTCTGACAATCCATTGGATTGTTTGGCGGTATTGAACTCATTAGGAGTAGAGATGGGCGGTTCGACTCATTTTACTGAATCGAATCTCAACTCAATCACCACTTCGATGATTCGAATCTTGAATCAATAAAACAAGTATAGAAATTTTCCCTCTGCGCCGAAAGCCGTACTATTTAAACACCCTTCACCGATTCATCGGGTTTCTTCTCCGCTGAGTTCTCGGGCAGCTAGCATCTCTCTCTCCTTGCTCGAGTAAAACTAGTGTTTAAACTGCCCGAAATGAAAATACAGGGGAGCTTCGTATGACCCCCTGGGCCTGTAAGATTAAAAGGTTAAGTTTGGTGTCAAAGTATTCGAAATTTTATGTATCGATGGGGGGTTTACGTCTAGGGGGGTTCGAGAATCAATAAAAACGCGCTCCGATGGATAGTTTCCGAGATATACGTTAATTAATTATGAAAATTAGATTTATTAACCATGATTGAGGCTTAAAAGGACTGCAAACATGTAGAAATTGGCTCTGGGATGGTTTCCAGACTTTGGAGATGCCGCCGGAGGAGGCGAGTGTTTAAAATGCTCAAATTGAAAATATAGGGGAGCTTCGTATGACCCCCTGGGCCTGTAAGATTAAAAGGTTAAGTTTGGTGTCAAAGCATTCGAAATTTTAAGTGTCGGTGGGGTGTTGAGTCTAGAGGGGGTCGAGAATCAATAAAAACGCGCTCCGGTGGATATTTCCGAGATATACGTTAATTAATTATGGTAATTAGACTAAAAAACCATGGAGCTGTTTTTTCCGCGATCCGGCATCGTCATTAACGGAGAGAAAGCAGTAGCAAAAGCATCACAAGCGGTATTGATCTCAGGATTTTCTTATCGCCGGCCTCAGAGGCGTAGCCAAGGGGGGGGGTTAGGGGGGGGTCATAACCCCCATGAGGAATTTTTTGCCATACAAAATGTATATTCTTCACTACATTATCACTCACACGTATACATATATAGGAGTTGCAGTAGTCATAACCCCCCCATGAAAAATTTTTGGCTACGCCCCTGGCAGGCCTGTATTTTTGACCTTTGTCGAATTCGAGATTTCACTGAAATGAAAATGGAAATATCGGATATTTGATGTTGAAATAAAACCGATATGCCGATATTTATCGATTTTTGGCCCAGTCCTACTGAGGGGCTGCTGCCCCCCCCCCCAAAAAAAAATGGGACCCTTTACTTAGCTTACAATTGAACTTTATCTTTAAATTTGACACCCAGACCATCCCGAAATAAAATCCTGGCTACGCCACTGTCAATAACACTAACTACGCCACTGCTTTAGACGCTATTTTGCATTTCTCTGAATTACGAAAGAAAATAAAATCATTCCCCTTAAACGACAAACAAGGTAAAAAAAAATATCTTAAATGAAATCTGCAGCAATAAAGCGAAATGTTATTTTGCTTACTACAAAGTCCTTTTGTGAGAGCGCTTAATACCGCCCCTGTATCCTTCATTAAAAGTGACAAGCACAATCCTAACTTTATTTCATTCTATTTCCCTTCACATGAAAACCCGCCACCATGTAAACTTAACGTTCCGTTTTTTTTTTTTTTTTTTTTTTTTTTTGAGGGTGGGGGTAGGGGACATATATTGAAGTTAAAAGTAGAAAAGGGATGTTTCATTAAATTTTAAACAAATATTAAACCAGCCAGACAACTTGGAAGGAGGGAGTCTCCCCGAAGGAAAAAGGTTTAAACAACTTTGAGACACCCCCCGCTCTTCCACGAGCATTGGCGTAAGTTGGCATGTAATATTTGGATGGGGTGACAAAATGTTTCCGATTGTAGAAAATATCATTATTATAAATAGCACTGATACTTGAATTTTCTTAATTTTTTTTCGGGGGGGGATTGACCCCTCTTGCCCTTAGGAAGTAACGCCTATGCCCCCTGCCAAAAGCAAACGATATTCGACCCACTCCACACCCACAGACAAATAAAACTTTAAATCCGACCACCAACCAAGAAATGAAACACCAAAGATTCGAAAAAAAAAACGTCAATTAAATGAAACATCCTTTCAACTCTTTTCGACTCTGAGTCGATAGAAGATTTGAAAAACTAACGAATCTCAACGATCGTATACAATAACCGAAACAGAGCGAAACACTGAATCAGTAAAGATTCGTTGCTGCACCAACTCAGTGACCAACTCACCCACACCCACTCATTTGCTGTTTCAAATCATATATCGACTCAGAGTCGTAAAGAGTCGAAAAGAGTTGAAAGAGTAAGGGAAAATCTCTGGGAACGGTAAAGGGAAAATAAGTTTTCCTTCCCTTCGCACTTGGAATGTATTTCCCCACAGTTGAGGGCTTGTGATTCGAATCAGTAGAGAGTGAGTGTAAAGACTGAGCCACTCAGTACCAAGATTCGAATCACTGATTCGACTCATCGAATCATTGGCCATCTGTAATTAGGAGCATGGTGCAAGTGGGCTATGCTCGTGACAGAGACTTAATGTCATAATATCGAGCTAGGGTACTTGATTTCACATCAGAAACACGATATTGAACTTTACTCCGTAATGTAAAAATGATGAAAAATCTTTAAAATATTTTAAGCCCTGCCTCGTGTACCTTGCAGGCAGGTGCAGCCATAATTATCAACAAGATAAAATATGCCAAAATCAGATTTCAAGCGCTTTCTAAACTCGAGCTTTAGTGGAGCTCTGTAGCTGAAATCGCTTTTTCCCCAGGGTGAAAAGAAAAAAAATCACCGTTGTAAATTCAAAATTTAAAACTATTTGAAATTTCTGGTGGGTGCTACAAAGATAAGACAATAGCCTAAATTAAATATTTTTTTTATTTCCAATGGCAGGGTCCAAATACAAAAGAGGTAGAACCAGAATGTAGAAAGATAAAATACAAGAAGGATAACCGAAGGTTATCGAACTACGAAAAAACAAAACGTTGCAACTACGAAAAAACAGAATATTCTTATGAATATCATGACAGAATTTTCATATTTATGTAAGATATTGTATTAATTATCAAATAAGATAAAGTATTATTGTTAAGTGAAACCTCATACAGTTTACAATCTTAACTTTTTCCTACTTTTCTCTATCGAAATCAATATTTAGTTGTTGAAATATTAATTCCGCGGGATAGTCAAATCTCAATACCGCAATCCCGCGAAGCGGAAAACAGTGCGGGATTGCATTCCCTAGTTATTACTTCCATATTTAGCTACAATTCTAGATAGAAGCTTTTCACGATAAGTCGACCGCATTATTTGCTTAATAAGCAATTTGGAGCTGGGGAAAGAGATTTCTCGTTTTGCACAGTGTGTCAGTGCTGCTCCCTTTTTGGCAAGAAAACCCGCCTGCTCAATGCCATATAAACCGCAATGGCCAGGAATCCATTGCAAAACAACACGTTTTTGGTGGGATCTCAGCAAAATTAACAACTATTGATACTGGAAATTTTCTTAGGATCCTGAAAAGCCCAAATCAAAGATAAAAATTGTCATTTCTCGTAAAAGTAATTTTTCTATCTTAAATCATTAAAAAGTTTTACAAGTGAGAAAATTCACCGCAAATTTAAAATACAGTGGTGGCCAAAATTTTAGACACTTTTAGAAATGTTTAGGTTTTATAACTTTGTATGCTTGTAGGAAGTGCTACGTTTCACAAAGTGTAAACTCATATATAATTTTAAAGAGAACTTAATACTGATATTAATAAACAAAACTAAATTTAAATAGGTGCAATAGAATAAAAGTTATAATTACTTTAATCTAAAAAACAAATACAACGATGAAGTGGATTGTAATTTCTAACTTTGCAGGTCAATCACTGTTATTTTTCTCAGCTTAAAACTCTCATCAGATCAATGATACATCGATCTGAAGCTGCAATAAAAAATTAAAGCTACCCTACAAACTGCTGATAGCTCACTGCAATCTTCAATATCTAATGTATCCCGGTAATTTTAGTCGTTTAACTTTTTTGTATTGGAAATATTTTAATTTTGTTTTTTTGTATTAAAATCAGTATTAAATTGTCTTTAAAATGATGTAAAAGAGTTTGCGTTATGTGAAACATAACATTTATTATACGTATACGAACTTAGAAAACAGAAAAAAAGTTTCTAAAAGTGTCCACAATTTTGGCCACCACTGTAGATATACATTGTTAAAATAAATCTGTGATGACGTAATATAAGATCCATCGATGACGTCAAAATTTCAGTTGTAAAGCTTTGTATATCTAGAG
>JAWZYV010018328.1:0-26133 GCA_038373885.1 Cheiracanthium punctorium
CGCGCTACTCCCCAGCCCTGATCAGATGTCCTTGCGCAATTTTCTTTAAAATAAAAATTTGAAGCATGTCTCTTAAGCGTGAAATCTATATCAAGAGATAGACTTTCTCGAACGATATCAAATGCCTATATATACAGTAGAATCTCCCTATAACGAAGTCTCTTTAGAACAAATTTCTCCCTTTAACGAAATTTTTCATGGAAACGTAACTTTAAGGCTTAAATAACACTATAAACATTCTCCATATAACGAAGAGCTTATCTTCCCATAGCGAATATTTCAGATTTACCTTTGATTTTTTTTTGTTAGTTTTGAAGAAAATTTTAATTTTTGAACAGACCACTTAGTGCAAGAGTAACAGATGATAAAAAAGGAGGCCAGGAAACTGAAACTCACTCCGATAATGAAGACACTTCACCAGCGCCCGATTATGACCAACAGGGGCACCGGGCATTGATAGATTTGGGGGGCCCCCCAATCTATGAAATTTGTTATATTTTTCATAAAATTTTGATATAAAAAAGAATATTTCAGAAAAAACATTTGAAATTGGGGGGCCCTGGGCAAAGTCCCGATTTGCACATAGAATAATAAGGTCCTGCGCTTCACGATCATAACCACATCAAACTTTAATGCTTCAACCTTTCAAAACCATTAAAAAGAGGTTTCCAAATGGAAGAAAATGAGCCTCACTCTATTTTAGATGGACTTTTAAAATGTTAAAATTATTTGAAAATTTAAAATCACAGAATTCAAAAATGTAAAATAACGGAATTTTGAAGTAAAATAAACGTAAATGCATTACAAATTTTATTCTCTAATTTCGTCGATTGTCTTTATTTTGAACATTTCGTTTATACAATGAAAACTAAGAAACCGCAAGTTTAACAAATTTATAATAAAATACCAATTTATTGTTAATTGAAAGTAATAATTTAGTACTTTTAAACATCAAATTAACTAAACATCAAAAAAACTAATATTTGATGAAATAACAGCAAAAATCTCTAATCTCTGTACAACGAAATCTTTTGTATAGCGAATTTTTAACTGGAACCGAGCGAGTTCGTTATAGGGAGCACGCGCCTAGCCATGAAAATTTGTCGGGGGGGATATGCGCCTGGAAATTTTTTTTTTTGGGGGGGGGGATATGAACTTATATGCGTATAAATAGACGGAATTTCATCACTAATCCAAAAATTTCGGGGGGGGGATATCCCGCTATCCGACGATTGTCTTGTTAAACTGTCATCTACCAGGACAATCGTCTATTCTTCTATTATGGGCGAAGAAAAGCTTCGCCCATAATTTTGACCACACTTGGTGATACGACATCCATTTAGCGATGGTTAGAATTTAAAAAAAAACACAGTTCGAAAACACTCGGGCAAACAAATGTGCCAATGAAACGACGCATCTCATCTCATTACTAAAATAAAGGTTCTAGAATGGTGTTGCGCGTGCGTGGTTTCTTCTGAAAAGCGAAGTATCGGTGAAAATGGATGAAAGCAACAGAAACCGATACTTTCCCGATACTTTTAGAATCGAAAGAACCGATACCGATACCTAAAAAAATTGGAGGTATCGGCGCCGATACTATCGGTTGCCGATACTATCGGTCGATCCCTAGTATATATGTTCGCAAGGGTATATATGTAATTGGGTATATATGTTCACCGTCGCAAGACCGGTATTGATTTTGGTGTGTATAGGACTTATAGTTTTTCTACAGGGCTACGAAAAAGATTTCTTTTACATCTTTTACATACGTACGTACGTATACTTACGTACGTACTTATACTTACGTACATACGTATACATACGTACATACGTATACTTACGTACGTATACATACGTACGTATGTATCCGTACGTACGTAAGTATACGTATGTACGTATGTATACGTACGTACGTAAGTATACGTACGTACGTATGAATACGAACGTACGCATGTATACTTGCGTACGTATGTATACGTACGTACGTATACATACGTACGTACGTATACATACGTACATACGTATACTTACGTACATACGTATACATACGTACGTATACATACGTACGTACGTATGTATACGTACGTACGTATGTATACGTACGTATGTATACGTATGTACGTAAGTATACGTATGTACGTATGTATACGTATGTACGTAAGTATACGTACGTATGTAAGTATACGTACGTACGTATGTAAAAGATGTAAAAGAAATCTTTGTCGTAGCCCTGTAGAAAAACTATAAGTCCTATACACACCAAAATCAATACCGGTCTTGCGACGGTTAACATATATACCCAATTACATATATACCCTTGCGAACATATATACCCAATTTGAGCTCAATCGAATGCCCCGTTTAGGAGCTATCAAGTTCACTCACTCACTCACTCACACATACACACATACATACATACATACGTACGTACATATGTACGTATGTATACGTATGTACGTATGTATACGTATGTACGTAAGTATACGTACGTACGTAAGTATACGTACGTACGTATGTATACGTACGTACGTATGTATACGTACGTTCGTATACATACGTACGTACGTATACATCCGTATACGTATCCGTATCCGTATACGTACGTACGTATACATCTTTTACATACGTACGTATACTTACATACGTACGTATACTTACGTACATACGTATACATACGTACATACGTATACTTACGTACATACGTATACATACGTACGTATACATACGTACGTACGTAAGTATACGTACGTACGTATACATACGTACATACGTATATATACGTACGTACGTATAGATACGTACGTACGTATGTAAAAGATGTAAAAGAAATCTTTGTCGTAGCCCTGTAGAAAAACTATAAGACACCTATAACACCAAAATCAATACCGGTCTTGCGACGGTGAACATATATACCCTTGCGAACATATATACCCAATTTGAGCTCAATCGAATGCCCAATTTAGGAGCTATCATGTTCACTCACTCACTCACTCACACATACACACATACATACGTACGTACATACGTACGTATACATACGTACGTACGTATACTTACGTACGTACGTATACTTACGTACGTACGTATACATACTTACATACGTATACTTACGTACATACGTATACATACGTACGTATACGTACGTATGTATACGTACGTACGTATATGTACGTATGTATACGTATGTTCGTAAGTATACGTACGTACGTATACATCCGTACACGTACGTACGTATACATACGTATACATACGTACATACTTATACTTACGTACATACGTATACATACGTACGTATACGTACGTATGTATACGTATGTTGTAAGTATACGTACGTACGTATACATCCGTACACGTACGTATACATACGTACGTACGTATACTTACGTACGTACGTATACATACGTACATACGTATACATACGTATACATACGTACGTATACGTACGTATACTTACGTACGTATACATACGTACGTATGTACGTACGTATGTGTGTATGTGTGAGTGAGTGAGTGAGTGAACATGATAGCTCCTAAACGGGGCATTCGATTGAGCTCAAATTGGGTATATATTAGCCATCGACCGATACCATATTTTCGCCGATGACCGATACCGATACTTTACGTATAAATTCATTTTCAGATATAGCCGATACCGATACCTTTAAGTTATGGTATCGGCCGATACCGATACTTAACCGATACCGATACTTTACATAATTTAATATCATATAAGCCTACATCTGTATTCTGGGCAGTTTTTGTAACGAGAGTGTAGTTCTCGTTAAAATGAATAACAGCATGATGAAATTTGATCCCTGTAGAAAGCATTAAAAAGAAAAAGCAGTAGATACATTGAAGTGTGAATTTACAGTAGTTCTAGTCTTTCTTTTCTATTTAATCATGCCGACGAATGGCCGAATTTATAAAAAGCTGAGCACTGGGAAGCGTTTTAGTGTGCAGGTTTGGAATTCTTTCTCCTCGCGTGGCTGTCGATCTAGTGGTCTAGAGTTTTGGGCGATTTTCTCCAGATGTTACGTGAATATGCGTTAGACTCCCTTAAAAAGTCCTCCGCCCAAGCCCCCTTAATAAGTAGATGCCCTCATTTAGGCTTGACAGATGACGGGGGGGGGGAAGTTAAAGGGATATATTAATAAGAGAATCCATTTCCAGTGCTGACTGGTGCAAATCTTTAAATCAATTTTTCTCAACCTCTGTTTTGTCGCCTAATTGTTGCTATGAGCCAGATAAAAGGTATTTAGATATTGTTCATTAAATACGTATGTAAATTCTTCCCTTAAAATGCATAATAAGTTCACATTAATTAATGGTTTTATTTATATGCTCCAATTATTTAACCACTAAGTGAATTATTAAATGTTTTAGCAAAATTTCTTTTTAATATGAATTCATGATCATTTTTAAGTTCTTTTTGAAAATCTGAATATTTGGATTCTCCGGACAGGGTTAAGTCAATTAATCCGGATGGTCCATGTATTTGATCTTTTCCGTACGAAGAACAGGCACACACCGATTATTCCTGTGTTTTCCATACATATAAACCAAATACTATTTATTCACAAGAAATATGTTTTTTACTCCAAAATTTGAAATAAACTAAATAATAATTAGTATTACTATTTATACTAATAACAGCTTCAACTTTTTAAAATAACAATATAAATAATTATCAGATATTGATAATTATTACACTTCTCAAAACAGAATAATACACAAATTCTACGTTCTCTCATTAATCTGATAGATTATAAAATCATTAAATGTTTGCTAATTCGTACTTTTGATAGCGTGTAATGTTTTAAAAACGAATCATTTAACTTCTGGACCAACATAATTAAAGTTCACGGGAGTCGCCAGTTTTCAATTCACTGCCAAAAAGTTAACTTCTTCGCGACACAAAAAAGGAATAAATTGTTTTTACATATAGGTTTCGTTTATAATTTTAGTATCATTAATTTTGTCCTTGAAACAGCTACAATATGAAGAAAAATATTTTTGCTTGTTTTCAAGCTACGCCTTGGAGGGTCTAAATAAAAGATACTTAAAAATGACGAGATTAAATGGAGGTTAAAGAGAAATCCAAAAATGATAAACTAAATTAAATTTTCAAGTCTTAAAAAAAAGTTGCTACTTAAAGTATCCATATTTAATTAAATTGATCTTCAATGTTTTTGTTTTTATGATCATTGTTAACATGTTCAGAGCTGCCAAGTCTCCGGCTTTTTCCGGGAGATTTCCCACCACAAATTTTAGACAGTTTTATTTTGCATTATATATTTGGACTTATTTTAAGCATAAATTTGTAAGTAAAAATTAGTGATGGGAAATCTCCCGAAAAAAGCCGGAGACTTGGCAGCTCTGCATGTTTTTCTGTGATTGATATGAACAAATTTTATCTGTTTTAATTCTAACCTCTGAGAAGGGGCGGCGTGGCACGGTAAGCAAGGTCTGGGTGCCATCGTCACAAGGGGGGGGGGAGCGAAATACAAAAGTGGTGCGAAATACAAAAATGCGCCCCCCGCCACACACACACACACATACAAATTCAGCTAGAAAAGTTTTCAGAGGCGTTAAAACGAAAATTTCAACAGCATATGGACAATCAAATATGCGTACACATATTACAAAGTAAGGTATTTTGGCGCCCCCATAAAGATCGCGCCCGGTGCTGTCGCACCGTTCGGTCCACCCTAGGACCGGCACTGTTAGGGAACCACTGATCTAGAGCACAAAAGGGGAGCCTTTTTTTACATTTGCAGAGGGGCGCCATGAGGGAGGGGGGTATGCCCAGCAAACTTCATTTGGTTAAAACCCTATCCCCGTTTGCATGCGCAGAAATACGATTCACTTCAGATAGCAGAATGCTACTTTCGGTTTCAAATATTTCCGGCTGACTAATAAAATGTCTGTATCTGAAGTTCTGTAAGCTAAATAGAAACAAATTCCTCAAACGTATTTCGAAGGCTGAAATATTACATTTTAACACGCATATGGGCAACCGGGCTCGATGTGGGCCGCCATAGCTTTTGATCTGGCCCGCAGAAGAGTATAAACCAGTCAATATCCCATATAAATCCCAATTATACGGCCCGCCACTACGCTAAAATCCGCAAGTTTGGCCCGCGAGTTCGCTAACATCCTAAAAGTTTGGCCCACAACTTTTCAAACGTTGCCCATACCTGCTTTAACATTTTAAAGGTCGTCATCCCCTGAAATATCAAACGATGTTAAGGGCCGTCTCCCCCATCAATTTTGATATCTATATCATACCCAAGCCGAATCAGATGTCCTTGCGCAATTTTCTTTAAAATAAAAATTTGAAGCATGTCTCTTAAGCGTGAAATCTATATCAAGAGATAGACTTTCTCGAACGATATCAAATGCCTATATATACAGTAGAATCTCCCTATAACGAAGTCTCTTTAGAACAAATTTCTCCCTTTAACGAAATTTTTCATGGAAACGTAACTTTAAGGCTTAAATAACACTATAAACATTCTCCATATAACGAAGAGCTTATCTTCCCATAGCGAATATTTCAGATTTACCTTTGATTTTTTTTTTTTGTTAGTTTTGAAGAAAATTTTAATTTTTGAACAGGCCACTTAGTGCAAGAGTAACAGATGATAAAAATGGAGGCCAGGAAACTGAAACTCACTCCGATAATGAAGACACTTCACCAGCGCTCGATTATGACCAACAGGGGCACCGGGCATTGATAGATTTGGGGGGCCCCCCAATCTATGAAATTTGTTATATTTTTCATAAAATTTTGATATAAAAAAGAATATTTCAGAAAAAATATTTGAAATTGGGGGGCCCTGGGCAAAGCCCCAATTTGCACATAGAATAATAAGGTCCTGCGCTTCACGATCATAACCACATCAAACTTTAATGCTTCAACCTTTCAAAACCATTAAAAAGAGGTTTCCAAATGGAAGAAAATGAGCCTCACTCTATTTTCAATGGACTTTTAAAATGTTAAAATTTTTTTGAAAATTTAAAATCACAGAATTCAAAACAATGTAAAATAACGGAATTTTGAAGTAAAATAAACGTAAATGCATTACAAATTTTATTCTCTAATTTCGTCGATTGTCTTTATTTTGAACATTTCGTTTATACAATGAAAACTAAGAAACCGCAAGTTTAACAAATTTATAATAAATACCAATTTATCTTTAATTGAAAATCATAATTTAGTACTTTTAAACATCAAATTAACTAAAAAGTTTGTAATATTTGATGAAATAACAGCAAAAATCTCTAATCTCTGTACAACGAAATCTTTTGTATAGCGAATTTTTTAACTGGAACCGAGCGAGTTCGTTATAGGGAGCACGCGCCTAGCAACGAAAATTTTTCGCGGGGGGATATGCGCCTGGAATTTTTTTTTTTTTGGGGGGGGGGAATATGAACTTATATGTGTATAAATAGACTGAATTTCGTCACTAATCCAAAAATTTCGGGGGGGGGGGTATATCCCGCTATCCGACGATTGTCTGGTTAAACTGTCATCTACCAGGACAATCGTCTCCCAATTACATATATACGCTTGCGAACATATATACCCAATTTGAGCTCAATCGAATGCCCCGTTTAGGAGCTATCATGTTCACTCACTCACTCACTCACACATACACACATACATACATACATACGTACGTACATACGTACGTATACGTACGTATGTATACGTACGTATGTATACGTACGTACCTATACGTACGTATGTATACGTATGTACGTATGTACGTATGTATACGTATGTACGTAAGTATACGTACGTACGTAAGTATACGTACGTACGTATGTAAAAGATGTAAAAGAAATCTTTGTCATAGCCCTGTAGAAAAACTATGAGTCCTATACACACCAAAATCAATACCGGTCTTGCGACGGTGAACATATATACCCAATTACATATATACCCTTGCGAACATATATACCCAATTTGAGCTCAATCGAATGCCCCGTTTAGGAGCTATCATGTTCACTCACTCACTCACTCACACATACACACATACGTACGTACATACGTACGTATGTATACGTACGTATGTATACGTACGTATGTATACGTATGTACGTAAGATTACGTATGTACGTATGTATACGTATGTACGTAAGTATACGTTCGTACGTAAGTATACGTACGTACGTAAGTATACGTACGTACGTATGTATAAGTACGTACGTATGTATGCGTACGTACGTGTACGGATGTATACGTACGTACGTATGTATACGTACGCACGTGTACGTACGTATACTTACGAACATACGTATACATACGTACGTATACGTACGTATGTATACGTATGTACGTAAGTATACGTATGTACGTATGTATACGTACGTACGTAAGTATACGTACGTACGTAAGTATACGTACGTACGTGTACGGATGTACGTACGGATACATGTACGGATGTATACGTACGTACGTATGTATGTGTGTATGTGTGAGTGAGTGAGTGAGTGAGTGAGTGAGTGAACATGATAGCTCCTAAACGGGGCATTCGATTGAGCTCAAATTGGGTATATATGTTCGCAAGGGTATATATGTAATTGGGTATATATGTTCACCGTCGCAAGACCGGTATTGATTTTGGTGTGTATAGGACTCCTCTATTGAATGTGTGTGTTTTTGAAGTCCTCTATTCAGTCTTTTTCAACATCACAGATGCATTTGAGATTTAATATTTAAATTAGTTTAATGAATTTAGTTATACTGAATACAGTGATATCATGAATATTAGTTAATTTAATAATGAATACATATAAAAGATTAACAGGCAATGTTTTTAAATGCATAGTAATTTATTTGTTCTGTATGATTCGCAGCAAAGTTCAGTCTTTTTAGCTGTTTCATGCTTTCATGCCTGTCTATATTGAATGTGTGTGTTGCGTGTTTATGAAGTCCTGTGTCGAATGCGTGTGTTTATGAAGTCCTCTGTTGAATGTGTGTGATTTTAAAGTCATCTAATAAATGTGTGTGTTGTGTGTTTATGAAGTCCTGTATTTAATGTGTGTGTTTATGAAGTCCTCTATTGAATGTGTGTGTTTATGAAGTCCTCTATTGAATGTGTATGTTTTTGAAGTCCTCTAATGAATGTGTGTGTTGTGTGTTTATGAAGTCCTCTAATGAATGTGTGTGTTTATGAAGTCCTCTATTGAACGTGTGTGTTTATGATGTCCTCTATTGAATGTGTGTGCTTATGAAGTCCTCTATTGAATGTGTGTGCTTATGAAGTCCTCTATTGAATGTGTGTGTATATGAAGTCCTCTGTTGAATGTGTGGGCTTATGAAGTCCTTTGTTGAATGTGTGCGTTTACGTAATTCTCTATTGAATGTATGTGTTTCCGAAACTGGGCCAACGATTTTTTCTGAGGGGCTCTAAGTATCTGATCCTTCATGTACAAAGGTGGGAAAGCAAGGTCTGATTACGACACTCGGGGATCTCAGTCCTATTTCTTTTTTCTACTTCAGAAATACAGCAATTTCTACTTCAAACACTTTTTTGTTGTACACTAATTGTTTTGCAGCTGAGGAAGGGCAGAATATCTGTTCTACCCGAAACGTCTACTGCGTACGCATTATATTTGCTGTGTGTTCTTAACAAAGTTTTGTTAGCTCAAATTTAAGTATTCTTTGGGGTATTTTTTACTTAAGCCCTTATTTTTTCGTTTCATCAGCTGCAATATCTTAGAGGAATGAAAAGAGGTATGAACGGAACTTAACGTTGAGCATTTTTTCTTACTTTTTTATTCAAAATATATTATGTGGTTAGTTTGCTTATTATAAAAATCTTTAAAACCTGAAAATTACGAACGCGAGAATTAGTGCGATCACTCTTTTCGCCAGTGCTTTACGCTGACGCTATTATAAATACCTAATTTGTCTCTATAAATCCTTTTTGAACTAATGTGTTTAAGAGTGCTCTTCTTAAATGCAGAAGTGTAGCAAGGCCGCGTTTTTTTTTAGAGGGGGGGGGGTAAAGGGGCATATACACTATTTAAATGCAAAATATTTTTAAAAGGAATTTTAAAAATCAATTATTTTCAAAACAAATTTGGCAGGTTGGCACATGAACCTTTCAAGTGTAAAAATAGCGAAGTTTCTTCATTTCTGAAAGGAAGTTTTAAAAATGAATTATTTTCGTGGGTAGGGGGGCACGAGCCCAATAACACTCTTCCCCCACCGACGGTACCTTCATGTGTGATTGAAAACATATATGAAGATCTCATTTAAGTTAGTTCATATTGAAGTACTCAGTTGACTGTGTGTGTTTCAAGTCCACGCCCAAGTCCGCGGTTGATTGAGTGTACATCACACAGTGTGTATCAAAAGTCCTCTCTTGTAAGTATTTTCAAAAAAAAAAAAAATAAATAAATAAAAATTTTATTTCAGAATGACGTTTTACTTTCCGCTAGAACACGTTCCCCCCCATTTTTTAATTTATATTGTTTATGAAGACCTCATTTAAATGTGGATATTTAATGGTCCTCAGTTGACTGTGTGTTTTTTCAAGGCCACGCCCAAGTCCACGGTTGATTGTCCATAAGAAGACTTGTATAACACACAGTGTGTATCACAAGTCCTCGTTTGCAGGCATTTGCAAAAAAAAATTAAAATTTAAAAAATTAATTTCAAAATTATGTTTTACTATCCGCTAGAACACATTCGCCACCATTTTTTAATTTTTATTGTTATATTTTAAGAAGTCCTCGGTTTGATTGTAAAAATATGCAGTCCTCGATTTCCACAAAAGGAGAGACTGTGTGTGTGTGTTTGTGTGTATGTGAGTGAACACGATAGCTGCTAAACGGAGCATTCGATTGAGCTCAAATTGGATATATATGTCATAAACCACCGTCGCAAGACCGGTATTGATTTTGGTGTGTATAGGACTTATAGTTTTTCTACAGGGCTACGACAAAGATTTCGTTTACATTATGGCCAATGGGGGGAATTTCTGGAAAGTGCGATAGCGTTTAAACGGTAGATTTGATTGAGCTCAAATTGGGTATATATGTTATAAACCACCGTTGCAAGACCGGTATTGATTTTGGTGTGTATAAGACTTATAGTTTTTCTACAGGGCTACGACAAAAATTTCTTTTATATTATGGCATAATGGCATATAGGGAGAAATTCTTGAAAGTGCGCAAGCATTTAAACGGTGCATTCGATTGAGTTTCAGTTTGGTATATATGTTTGAATTATTCATCGATTAAAATTTATTTAAATGTTTGGTAATGATCTTAATCGTAAGTGTTCGAAAAGTCGAGTGGAGTCACTCCAGATTTTTAAATTTAGAAACAGCTTTATAAATAATAGAGGGGCTAAATCCACGAGAAACAGCTAAGGATTTTAAGTAACTAATTTCATTTTTAAGAAATGAAGAATCAGAGCAAATTTTGATAGCACGAAACACATAAGTGTAAAAAGCAGAAAGTTTTTGCTGGTAAGAATGATTAGATAGGGCATGAGGAGGTAAAGATATAGAAAAGTGTTTGCGGAAAACAGAAGTAGAGAAACCGTCAGGATTCCTAGAAACAAGAACTTCCAAAAAAGGTAAAGAATTGTTGCACTCCTCTCTAGAGTAAATTGGATACACGGATCAACAGAATTAACAATCAAAAGTAAATTAGAAATATCACAATTGGAATCCACTAGAACGAAAGTATCGTAAACATATCTGACCCAGCACGGAAAATTAAAGACCTTGAAGAGCTTCTCTTCAAAATAATGCATATAAATATCACATAAGAGAGAAGAGAGAGAATTACCCATAGCAAGACCCTCGGTTTGTTTATAGAAAGAGCCATTAAAAATGAAAGCAGTTTGTTTAATACAAACGCTTACTAAAGCTATAAACTCCTTAATCTCAATAGAAGAATAATGAAACTCGCGTAAACGCTTTTCCAAACAGTCAATCGCACCTTGGATAGGAACATTAGTAAATAAAGATTTAAGATCAAGAGAAAGCATTTTACAATTAGTAGGAGAAAGAAGTTTAACTTTGTTAACGAAATCATAAGAGTTTTTAACAGTGTGGGTATTACTAGCAGTCAAAGGTGAGAGAGCATGCGAGAGGAAATGGGCAAGGTTATAAGAAACAGTACCAATGTTAGAAACAATGGGGCGAAAGGCAAGAGAAGGTTAATGAATTTTAGGAAGGGCATAGAAACGAGCACAGTTAGCAATAGAAGGAATAACAAAACGTTTAGTTTGAGCATTTAAGATTACGGAGGACTTCACAGTGTGTTTAATTTCAGAAAGGTGACTGTTAGTAGTATCAGAATTTAATTTAGTGTATGGACCAGTGGTTCTTACGACGAAGGGCTTGAACTGATGAAGGCCAAAACAATTTTTGGCTGAAACGTGCGTATCCTCTTACCTATAACATCTTATGTGTGTTTTTTACAAAGTTTTTTAATTACTTTATTATCACTATTATTTTTCATAAAATTAGTCTCTCTGTCTCTTATTTTAAATTAAAATAAAAATTTGCGAGTTTTTAAACTTAAAGGGTAATTTGGGGCCCCCTTTTTCTTGGGGGGCTGGGCGCTTGCCCCGAATGCCCTGCCTGAAATCAGTCCCTGTAGTTATAGCTAATGATTTAATAACAAAAATAAAGAATGTAAATTAATTTAAAAAATAAAGAAGACTTTTTTAAGGTTCAGTACGCATATTTGCGGTTTTTTAAATTTTGATAAGCTAAATAACTAAAAAATAATACTGCAATGTAAACAATTTTGTTTGTTTGTTTGATTATCTCAATTTATGACTAATTAGGTGATATATGTTTTATTTAAAAGCAGTCAATTTTTGTAATGTGAAGTTATTGGAAAGATGTCCCTTGAATCTTTCTTTCTTTTCTTTTTTTTTTTTTTCGTAACTATTTTGTCTCTGTTGAAGTAGCGTCTTGTGATCTATGGAGACACAAATTAATTGCTCCAACGCATTTTCAGAACTGCTATCTTAACTAAAGAAGGCTGAATCAAAATAAATGTATGCATCGAAATTAGAATTTAATTTAATCAGGCACATTGAAAGAAAAGAATAAGGGGTTCCCAAACTGTAGAATATCTCCAAAAGATGTTTGATTGTTGTAATTTAAAAAAAAATTCTGAATTTCAAATAGGGTGGGCATCATGCTCCATGAGTACTGAACATGGTTGATGGCTGAAGTGTGAAGGTCCGGGTTCGGACCTGTCATGCGGCTGACGATCTAACGATTTGGAGTTTTGGGCGGTTTTCTCCAGATGTAACGTGAATGCGCGTTAGAACCTCTTAAAAAGACCCCCTTGGCAGATGCTCCTAGTGTAAGCTTTCTATGACACAAATAATGATAAACATGCTCCGTGAGTCTTGACTTTAGTATCGGCAAAATAAATTGTAAAAAGAAAAAAATTAAAATCTGAAACACTTTTATATTTTAAATACGCACTAAAGTGCTGTATATTAAAAGCCTATCATAATCCATGCGTCTTTCGTATTTTTCTTCCTTATTCCATTAAGTTGGAAAGTGTATCATTAGTCATGAGTGTGCCATATTTTAATTTCTTGTTCCATGAAACACATCTTTGGAATCGAAGTCTATATTGAAATCGCCTAGCAAATCTTCTCCAAGTATAGTCCAACTATAATTCACCATTTTAAATACTGCTTGGAATGTGCATCATAATCCATGAGTGTGCCGTGTTTGTCTTCCCTGTCCCATAAAACACTTCTTCGGAATTGTTTTATGGGACAGGGCCTTTTTAAATTATATTTGTCTTCTAAAGCTATTTTACAATCTTCGGCAGGTTTATTCTAACTATACATTTGATAAACAGTCCGGTGTAATAAACAGTCGCATTTGCCAATTTCTAGCCAAATTTGGAAGATATTGCCAAGCTTAGTTCCGCTTTGAAGGCTTATATTTTGGCACCAAACTTGGCGATGAACTATCAAAAATTGCAAACCTTGTGTGACTTTCAACATTTTGTGCCCCCCCCCCCTCACTTTCGCTTTATCTGACAAACATATTTGATAAATGCCTCTGCCTAACAAATTGTGTCGACGGTAAAAAACCTGCTCGATTTTAACAGTACTGTAGTGATAATAAAACAATAATTTCTGTGGAAAAATAAATCGTGTGCTGAAACTTTTTGGGGAATGTTTAAATTCTTGCATTTATTTTATAACTTCAAAATGCGTTTATACCCGATAGTTGTGTAATAGGCATTATGTTGGGGAAAGAGGGGGACATGGGATCGCGTACACACAAAACTTCGTCTAAAAATCTTTCTTTAAAAAAGTTTTTTCAATTTTTTTTTCTTTTGAAAAACTTCTTTTCTACTCTTGATTTTGACACGTGCCCTACCCCTCTAACATTTTTGATCAAGCTGTACCAATGAAATTGAACTAAATTTACTATTTTATAATGAAATGACGCGAAATATATTTTAGATGTAGAGGGAAATTGATTTCGTTCTTTCCGCTTACATTTTTATCAGGACATAAAACGTCCCGGGGGGAGGGAGAAAAAACAAACAAACTATTTCAATGAAAAAATATGTATTGTACAAGTTTGAGCATGGCATACAATGGAAACTCTTATTTTCTTTTGAATACTAGAACATGTTACTTCATTAAGGATAAATACAAGCATTGTATCAAGTACACTATCTGGCCAAAAGTATCCGGAAACCCCCTAAAAAAGTGGTTTTGACGGGTAACGCAAATTTGATGCGTAATCGAAAGCTATTAAAGTGTTGGTAGTGGTTTGTCCGGTTGTATGTATGCGTTTGTGAAGCAATGAGTAAGTCAAAGGAGCTAGTGAGTTCGATCGTGGCAGTATATAGTGGGATGCCACTTTTGTGGGAAATCAGTTCGTGAGATTGCAGACATTCTATAGAAGCCTAAATCCACTTTGAGTGATGTAATTGTGAAGTGCAAACGTCGAGGCAGTGAAACTGCAGAAAAACGGAGTAGCAAAGCAAAAAAACTTAGTGAACGGAGCCGCAGAACTCTGAAAAGGGTAGTGGAAACAATCGCAAGGCCTCGTTGGTAGAAATTTCTCAGGAGTTCCAAAGTTCATCAGATGCTAGTGTTAGCTGCAGGACTTTTCGTCGAGAGTTAAACAACTTGGGATTCCGTGGTCGTGCAGCCGCTCACAAGCCGAACATCACTCCACAGAATACGAAGCATCGATTGCAATGGTGCAGAGATCACCGTCATTGGACTGTGGACGTGTGGAAAACTGTTTTTTGGAGTGATGAATCTCGCTTCACAGTCTGGCTGTCGGAGGGACGCGTCTGAGTTTGGCGGATGTCCGGCGAACGTTTTTTGCGTGACTGAATTGTGCCGACTGTTAAGTTTCGTGGTGGCGATATAATGGTGGTGGACGTTTCTTGTGGTTGAGCCTGGGTCCGTTAGTTCCTGTGGTTGGAAACATGAACTCTGCGATGTAGGAGGACATTCTGGACAATGCTGCACTCCCAACTCTGTGGCAATATTACGGGGAAGGCCCATTTCTCTTCCAGCAGGATAACTGCTCCATTCACACATCGAGGCTTGCACAGACGTGGTTTGACGAAATGAGCGTTCAAAAACTGGACTGGCCTTCTCAGATCCCCGATCTTAATCCCACAGAGCACCTCTGGGACAAATTAGAGCGCATATTACGTAGCCAGCCAAATCGACCATCTTCACTGCAAGCACTCACTTCAGCCGTGATGGACGCCTGGAAGTCAATTCCTACGGTCACCTGTCAAAATTGGTGCAGAGTCATCCCAGAGGTGTGCAGGCTGTCATCGATGCAAAAGGGGGACCACCATCTTATTAAATATGTGCCTCAGGACGCTCCAAGTCCATACCACTGGGTGTCCGGATACTTTTGGCCAGATAGTGTATATGATATATCCGACGTTACATATCATATCATACTATGATATAAGGGGAATAATTTTACACAATTTTCGATCATTTCTTATGCCCATATCACACCTTCCCCATCTTCAATTCAAGCAACACTTTCGTTCAACTCTCTTCCACAACAGTTGGGTGAAAAGGATTGAGCGATATGTATGTTCAACATCCGCAACTTTTCTAATCCGGTACGCGAAAAATTGAGTATTTCATTCAACTTGTTCAACTTCTCCGATAGATCAATCGCAGGCAAGCAAACGGAGAGGCTGCAGTGACATCACAGATTCGCTCATTCCGCTTTTCAGTCAAACCAGTTGAGTGAAATAGGTGTGATTAAGGCAAACCTGCGCGAGGGGTGTCTGCCTAAGATGAGGGATGCCTTGGTAGGAGGACTTTCTAAGGGGTTCTAACGCGTATTCACGTTACATCTGGGGAAAACCTAACAAAACTCCAGACCGTTAGATCGACGACCGCACGATGGGACCCGAACTCGGGACCTTCATACTTCGGCCGTCTACCATTTTCAGTTTAATAACCACTGTGCCATGGTGAGGCCCGAGTAAAATAGTTGAACAAGTTGAACGAAATAGTTGATTGAATTGAAGATTGAACGTAGAAGGTGTGATATGGGCATTAAGGTTGTTGTTCGAAGAAGTGAAATCTCCCTGACGGATTTACACAGTGGAAAATAGAAAATAAACTAATTGAGCCAGGGACAAAAAAAATAAAATAAATAAAATAAAAATAAAAATAAAAAAATAAAAAAATAAAAATAAAATAAATCACAATTCTTGATAAGATGCACTATACACGATAATAAATGAAACACCAGAGTGTTTTGTGAAACTTTCTAAAAAAATGTTTCAAACATGGAGTTGCACAGAAAATATTTAGGAAGAGTGACACATCCTGCGAAATTTTCGATTTTCGATTTTTAAGAATTTTTTCTGAAAGCTTCGTACCTGATATAGGTTTATGATTTATTACTGTGTATAGCACAGCTTGTAAAGAGGTATTCTAAAAATTCTGCAGGGCTAGGCATACTTAGTTTGTGTTTAATGACCGAAATTTCATGATTTTTTTCGAAGTACAGCGTTAATCCTGACAATTCATATCAACTTTAATAGAACTAGATGGCAGCACTATAGAACGCAATTCCTGGTTCCTCTTTTGATTTTTGCATTCTGACTGTATGGCTTACACGGATGGCGCACAAGACGAGACAAGTATAATTCCTTTTCCTTTCAAAAAGCGTACTATGTTCAACTCGTATTATAATTTTTTTTCAATGTATGTTCATCAGTAATTTTCGACCCCCTGTGAAAACATTTCCACAATACTTTTTTTTTTTTTTTTAAATTATTCGAAAGGGGCTCAGAGATACCCCTTGTTGGGTCACGTTCTGATGATATTATTATTTCGAAAAATGGAAAAAAACAGTATTTTCAAACCATTGTTTAAAGCACATATGAGCACCCCCGTCATACAATATCTCTGGAATACTGTAATTTTATATCTGTAAATGGTATACTTAACGTTTGTTCAATTCGGAAGAACAAATTAAAAAATCTGGAGTGGCTGCACTCAACTTTCCGAACACTTACGATTAAGACCATTAGCAAGCATTTAAATAAATTTTAATCGATGAATAATTCAAACATATATACCAAATTGAAGCTCAATCGAATGCGCCGTTTAAACGCTGGCCCACTTTCAAGAATTTCTCCCCATAGGCCATAATGTAAAAGAAATGTTTGTCGTAGTCTTGTAGAAAAACTATAAGTCCTATACACATAAAAATCAATACAGGTCTTACGATGGTGGTTTATAACATATATACCGAATTTGAGCTCAATCGATTGCCCCGTTTAGGAACTATCGTGTTCACTCACACACACACACACGCACACACACCTATATAATGCCTTAGTTATATATATGTGTGGCATAATACGTTAAACAAAATGTATAATTATGTGCTCTTTGTGCTACTATTTACTATGCATTCAACAAAATGCAAACTAAATAGGGATCACTTCTTTTGAAACTATCGAGGAATATAATAAATAAAAACTTTGTGAAAAAAACACACATAAAATATTACTTATAACACGATACGATCGTTTCTATCAAAATTCTTTCGGTCTTCTTCAGTCAAAGCCCTTCGTCTCACTGAACAGAGCCCATCTGTTCAGTGAGACGAAGGGCGAAAGAATTGATGAAGACCGAAAGAATTTTTTGGTCGAAACGATCCTATCGTGTTATAAGTAACATTTTATGTGTGTATTTTCACAAAGTTTTTATTTATTTTATCGTTTAACACCAGTATTTTGAGTGTTTTTTTCCGTTCCTATCGAGGGATATGTTAAAGTAAGATTACTGACCGTTGCTTACCTTTCTTTTTTTCTTACAACAGTCTTTACAGTATACCTGTTCAAAATCGTAAAGTTGGTAAACTTTATTCTTTCAAAAAAACTCTAAAATTAGGTATATTTTGTTGCAAGAAATTCTTTTGCGTAAAATTATTAATTCTCGCTCTGTTGTCGCATGCAGACGACATTTTGAAAGCATAACGATTCAAGCCGATATTCAATAATTTATACGAGTGGTATTTCTGTCCATTGCTTAGATGCAAGAACCTAAATTATTTTCTGTAGTACAGTATTCTTATTGCAATCAAATTTATTCTATGTGATTGCCAACAGTGAAAACGCCTGAGTTTCGTGTCCTCTCCTCACGGCGAGGACACCGCGCTCTAAAGGGTTAAAAATATGTTAACCCTTTGAGGCGCAACTCTTTCCCATTGCTGAAAAACGGGCAGCCGTTGCCATCGCTCGACTTAACTACCAGCAAGATGGCGGACGATCGAAACGTTTATGACGACAGCTGGCTGTGCGCGCACAGCCAGCTGTTGTCATAAAAGGGTCTCTAGATCTGTGGCACGCGATGAACGTTTCGATCGTGCGCCATCTTGCTGGTAGTTAAGTCGAGCGATGGCAACGGCTGTCCTTTTTTCAGCATTGGGCCATCTATCCGGCTGTTCTCGCATTCTTCCATTTTTCAGCAGATGTCAGTGCTGTTAAAAAGAATCGTGACCATTTTGTTTACGGGAAATGACGTACTAAAAAGTAGAGGATTCTCGTGGAGCTATGTCAGCCGCCATCATTTTTATAGAAATCAAATCTATTCTTCGTGATTGGCAACAGTCAAAACGTCACGAGTTTGGTATTCCCATAGCGGGAACACACACTGCGCGTTAAAGGGTTACGTGTGCATCTGCACAGTTTCTAGTTTTAATAGAAAAATTGAAATACCACCACCATCCGTCCAACACAAGGCAAGACAGTTGAAATGGTTGGCAGCTCAAGCCTATTCCACTGACTCGAAGGGGAAAACTGCGCTTAAATTCACGTTATTGAAAGGGCAATAAGGGAAGAGGCACTATTCTTGACAATAACAGCTCACGGGCGTTCACAGGACCCATCATACATGCCTTGGTCTTGGAACATAAGGGCACCCTGAAATATTCCAGGAGGGGACTGCCGCATTCCTAGCGTGATTCTCGGCAATAAAGGGGGAAGAGCTCCGAGAGATGCTTTATGGACGTCCCTGATGCCCACAGCTCCTGCCAAGAAGAGACCATTTTTAATAAGACTGAAAATAAGGAGGCAGCTTCATGTGCCTGCCACCCATTATTTTCCGCAGACTCCGTCTCCCCGCAATCGTATTTCAAGATACTAAAGCTAATATGCGTTAGGAGTGTTCCCCGATTGTTGAATGTCTCCAATAGAGTAGACAGCGACTGCGGTCTCTGGTGAAGGGGGCAATAGGTTTCGAATGCTGGAGTTGGGATTGCCATATGATAGCGGTTCTCAACCTTTTAACCCTTTAACGCGCAGTGATCCCGCTCTGGGAACATCAAACTCTGACGTTTTGACTGTTGCCAGTCACGAAGAATAGATCTGATTTCCATAAAAGTAGTTGCGGGTGACATAGCTCCACGAGAATCCTTTACTTTTTAGCACGTCATTTCCCGGAAACAAAATGGTCACGATTCTTTTTAACAGCACTGACATCTGCTGGAAAATGGAAGAATGCTAGAACAGCTGGATAGATTGCCCAATGCTGAAAAAAGGGCAGCCGATGCCATCGCTCGACTAACTTTCCAGCAAGATACCAGTTTCTACAAAATAATGTTATCAGTAAAGTTTGAATGTACATTTTAAGCGAAAATGGATATATTTTTGAGTAAAAATGAGAATAAATAAGAGGATTAAAAAAATATTGATGAATTTTTTAAAAAGATGCATCACTACTTGCTGTTTGGTTTTTCTCGCGCCCCCCATGCAAACGCTCTGCGCCCCCTTTGGGGTTCGCGCCCCACAGGTTGAGAAACGCTACCATATGCAGTTGCGATATATTCGTCGGAAATTCCATAGTTTATACAAATCTTTTTTTTTTTTTTTATTATTATTTTTATTATTTTTTTTGGTACTAGAGTGCTATTGTTTTCTAACCTGAAAAATGTACGGACAAGTTCTGAGTCGTATTTTTCAATTTATTTTTTGAATTCTCTAATTAGCACTGTAGAAGGACATAGGGTTGGCATATGGATTAGGGTACACTTCCCACTATAATCAAGGCTAAGAAGACAAATGGGGCCCTAGCATTGATTATGATTTATTTCTCAACATTATGAAGCAATAAAGACAAGACAGACCCAAGGATAATGATGCACTTTCCCAAGCAAGAGAGACAAATAGTGCAGACGCATGGATTGTGATGCACTCTCGAAGATAATGAAGCAAAAAAGATGAATAAGACCCACTCATGGACTGTGATTCCCTTTCCAACATAATAGGGCCGACGCATGAATTATGATACCCTTGTTATGTATAGTGCTTAATGTGTATTTAAAATATAAAAGTGTTTAAAATATTTTATGAAGGGAGCTTAAATTTGATCAGAGTTAATTATTCCTACAGTTGAAGTTGTTCTTGTATATTTTCTTACTTTGGTATTCAAATCTTGTGCAAGTTTTTCTCCCTTTTATTCACTATTTAAACAGTCCTTTTTACAACATCATCCACGGTTGCGTCTTTGAAACGATGGGGAGAGTTTGTGTTACTTGTAGCGGATCAAGGAGCGTAACTTTAGCGTCTTGCTCTATCAAACTACTTGGGCGGCCTTTACATCTCTGTGCGCCATTTTATAAATATTTGGAATTTGCTCTCTGTATTTCTTCCCTTCCAATATCCAACATATCTTATCTCCTTTTGGTCAACCAATGGGCAAGTGGATAAGACACTCAAGATGGGCAGATGGCTGAAACGTGCAGATCCAGGGTTCTGGCTCCTCGATTTAATGGTCTGGAGTTTTTGGCGGTTTTCTCCTAATGTAACGTGAATACGCGTTAGAACGCCTTAAAAAGTCCTCCGACTAAAGCATTACCTCTCTTAGGGGACAGGGCTCGTGTACATTTGCCTTAATCAAAACTAAACGAAATTTTACCACTTTTTGCTACCACATTTCTCAAAAATGCATTGATCATTGGTTATCGACTTAGCACACGTACAAATTTGAAAGAAAAAAAACTAATGAAAGGGTTTATAATGAGTGCGTTAGACATGACTAAATTTTTTTATTTATTGCTATACAAGGATCGCTGCCCAATCATGACCGAGTGGATAAGACACTGAGCATGGTAGACGGTGAAGTGTGCAGGGTCCAGGGTTTTGACCTCATGCTCGGCTGTCGATCTAAAGGTTCGGAGCTTTGGTCGCTTTTCTCTAGATGTAAAGTGAATACGCGTTAGAACCGCTTATAGAGTTCCCCGACCAAGGCACCCCTTGTATTAGGCAGATAGCACACGCGTGGCTTTTAACCCTTTAACGCGCAGTGTTATCGCTCTGGGAACAACGTTTTGACTGTTGCCAGTCAAGAAGAATAGATTTGATTTCTATAAAAATAGTTGCGGGTGACATAGCTCCACGAGAATCCTTTACATTTTAGCACGTCATTTTCCGTAAAATAATGGTCACGATTATTTTTAACAGCACTGACATATGCTGAAAAATGGAAGAATGCGAGAACAGCTGGATAGATTGCCCAATGCTGGAAAAAGGGCAGCCGTTGCCATCGATCGACTGAACTACCAGCAAGATGGCGGACGCTCGAAACGTTTATCGCGTGCCACAGATCTAGAGAGACTTTTTTGACGACAGCTGGCTGTGCCGGCACAGCCAGCTGTCGTCAAAAAAGTCTCTCTAGATCTGTGGCACGCGATAAACGTTTCGAGCGTCCGCCATCTTGCTGGTAGTTCAGTCGATCGATGGCAACGGCTGCTCTATTTTCAACATTGGCAGAGGGTTGCGCCTCAAAGGGTTAAATAATAAAACAAAACTAAAAAAAAGGATCTATTTCCCAACAAAATGACCAAATCCCTTTAATTAATGTTTTGATCTTAGCCAGCGTAAGTCTCAGCTCTTCGTTCACCCTGAGACCAACATGCCTATTACACAATTTCTTCCTCGCAATTTCAAGTCATTAATCTCTAAACGGGAGCAATTATCCCGAAAGCTGCGAAATCCCGAAAAAGCTTCGAGAAAAATAAGTAAAACAAAAAGACGCTCCTCTTACTCTTCGGTCATGATTCTAACAAGTTGACAGACGAGAGCGTGAATTATATTTTATAAAATAAACCAAGGAGAAGAGAAGTTTTCCAACAATTGTGTGTAATTATCCAGAAAACTTATCATTCTCACAGACATTAACTGCTGATGCAGTAATTTAAAAAAAAACTTATGAAAGATTGGAACTCAGAAAAGTTTTCTGAAAAACTTAGTTTCTAATTTGAGTTGCCAAGTGGTAGCTGCACACTGGGAAGTATAATGATATGTAAAATTCTATTTAACTGAGTGCGTAGTTACTTCATAAAAAATTTTGTTAATTTGCAAAACTTTTTTGTATGTTGTTACGTATTTTGGAGGAAACCCGCTGTTCTGGGTTTTAAAATAGTTTAAAATTCGTATTCTACGGGTCAAATAGTTGAATTTTTCTTTTTGTTGCATCGAAATCGGTCAACTAGAACCGGAGATACGGGTTTGGGTTTGCCCATTGATTAGTATAGTGTTTCTAGAAATCTCGAGAAATATTGGTCCTAGGCCTTCGATAACTTCACTGTTGGAGGACTTATTTTTGGCGCCAAATTTGGCTATATATTTCGCCAAAAGTCTCCAAGCTTGGCGACATTTTGGGCATTTGGCGGAATTTTCCCAATGGTGCTTGTAAAGTTAGTTTTTCTGCATTAACATGCATAATAGCCTAATAATACTCTTCTGTTACGCAATCAAAATCGAGCTTGTTCTAGTACATTCCATGGATGGTTCTCTCTGGAACCTTCCACGGTGTTCGTTGAAGACTATGAAAACGGCGGGCTCCCCCAGTTTGAGTCAGTCTTGCTTCTGCTTACTCCAAGAGAGCAGATGTCCGTGAAATTGACGCCATAGAAACGGTATTTTCGCTTGACTTTTGAAGCTTTGTTTTTAAGTTCTGTGTGTAAATTCTGCATTGAGGGACTGTTTACGAAATCCCTCGTATATTTCCACTTAATTTTTGACTGACTGAAAAAGTAACAATATGATGTGTTTTAATTTGTGCGAGAAATTCAGGATTTGTGAAAGTTCTAAGCGGTCAGGTACTAAGCGGACTGTCAAAAGCGCGTTACTGTCTGATTGTGCCAAAATATGTTTTTGTACAGCTGATTGTTCGACGAAGTTCTAGAAGCAATAAAGTTCGTTTTTCATCCTGACAAGCGGACTCTTTACTAGAACTTTCTACACCAACTGGACTTTAGAGCGACGAATCCAAGAATTAGCAGTTTTCTGCGACAATATAAAGACCTATAAAGCTTTTAAATTAAAATGTAACATTATTTTTTAAATAGAAAATTAATTTTGGCAAGACTGACGTACATCAGGGGTGGAAATTAGAATGTTTAGTCAGTGGTCCAAGGACCATTGACTACAAGATTTCTCTGGTCCGTAATATTTATCACTGGTCCGAATACATGATTAAAAAAATAAATAAATTGTGAAACAACAGAATTTATGCGAGCCAAAATATGTTGCTTTCCGTTAACAGCTAAAATTAAAAAAAAAGTAAATACATATTATAAAAATATTAAATAGATCAAATTATACTTGACATGTATTGGGAAAATTACATGACATCTGTTGTTGCTGTAGTTGCTTTTGTCCGCTGACAACCGCAAGCGGTGCCAGATCCCTCCAGATAGGGAGGCGATGGGCAGAGGGGGGCGTCTTCCATTTTAGTGGGCTCCCGTGGGAGGAAGTCCGACTTTAGCCTCGTGATAGCCTAATTTTGAACCAATTCCAGAGGAAGGACCAACCTCCTGAAATCGGCACCCACAGAGGTATCGTTTAACAACTTGGAGCGCATTAGAGCCATGACGGATTTTACGTGCACCAGCTCCCATTAGCGTACACGGTCCCATAGCAGTCGAGCCGAGCGAGAGTTGACCCTCCTAAGCCCTGGCCAAGCCGGATGCTGCTTCACTTGCCGTGTTCTAAGGGTTTAGCGCCCAGACCACTGCTGGACTTTAATTATTTTAACAAATATTAAAAAATAAGAAAAATATGTTGGAAAGTGTTTATAAGACATGCTTCTTGGTACAGCTTATCTTGTTAAATTCCACATTTTAGCTACATTGGAAGGAATTTCTTTGCTGCTTTGAAGATAAAGTTGATTAAAAAAAGAACCCTTTATAAATTGAAAAGAAATAATGGAATGGTATAAAAAACACCGTTACTTGTCTCTTATCTAAGAACTACTTGCGATTCCAAACAATGCCTTTTTTCAATTATTCCGAATACTTACTTTTTTTATTGTTCGCTCCTGCTTTTGAAATTACACTATTGATTAATATAACCAATCTAAGAGAGAATGAAAAAAAAAGTTCACAAAAAGTGTCCCACCCTGTTTGACGTGTAGTTTAATCATTCTATTTTAATTAGGATCACATTAGGGGTAACTAATGATGTAGCCTACCCTTCTTGCAGAGTTACAAAAAAATTCCACGTGGAACAAAAATAAACATTATCGGGAAAGCTGGAAAAAAAGAAAGAAATTACTTGTATTTACTTACATTTTTTTTACGCAATTACAGTTGGACTTTTGTATGTGTTTAGCAGAGAAGTATTTAATTAAAAAAAAAAAAAAGAAAAGACTTCTGGTATATATTCTGGCTTCGTAGCAATCTATATATCGGTACAAGCTGGCAAAATACGAGTTTAAAAAGTCTTCAGAAAAAATGGTGATTGAAACCATTAAAAAAAAGCTGGTTTTTTCTGGTGTGCCTTAAAAGTTCTGCAACCAACCAGCTCAGCTAAAGGTGGGCTATATGGTATGGTAGCACTTCGTCTCCATCCATGAAGGAAGCTTCGGTTTGGAAGTGCAGGGGTTGGATCAGTGTTGCCAGATAAGCAGCATCATTCTCAGTAAATACTCTGATAAAGTTTAGCTTGGGCCGAAACGAGATGGCCTATGCATACGCAACACCTCGGCTATTGAAGGCCACGAAAGTGTGTACCTATTGTCTGGTTGGATAACGCCTTCAGCTACCGTGCGGAATTCACGAGATCAAAATCAACTTCCGCCACATCACGCGCTTCCTTCAATGATGACCCGGACAACGAGCATGCATTCTTCTTCACGCCTTCAGCGACAGAAGGCGTCAGCACAGTTACCATGCATCTCTTGCTCGCTCGAAGTCTGCAACGACCATCAGCAAAGCCCACATAGTGTGGCATACGATACAAAGCCCTCTACTCGTGACAACGAAGCCCACATTGCTTGGTATACAACACAAAGTCCACAGCACGTGGCAACAATCTCTCAAAGTCCACACGCGTGGCAAATTCAATAATGCTTGGAACATTCTTCGTTAGCTTCCGGTTGATTCCTTGGGGGGGGGGGGGGGGAGAGAGAAGTGTTGCGGCACGATATCGCCTTTGCGCATTCAACACCTCGGCAACTGAAGGTCGGCAAAAGGCGTTTGCCCGGTATGGTAACGCCTTTCAACTACCACACAGAATTCACGATATCAAATCTAGCTTCTGCCACACGCTCTCTCTTCAAGCCAACTATTGCTGTTTAAGTAATTTATGCAA